>LUCH01000396.1:195831-222964 GCA_013368495.1 Paragonimus heterotremus
AGACGAACAAAACGTAATTGATCAAGCGAATTCAAAATAAAGCAACAGTTGACGACTGCTGAATAGAACTTTTGAGTACACAAAGCAGTCTTTCTAACGATGATACAAATATTAGTAGGATTCAAGGTGTATTGGCAAACAGCGCTACCTATTCTAATGTACAATGCTTGATTAGTTTTAGCTGAACAATTGAGTGCCTGACTCAGTGAACCAGTAAAAGTCGTTATCATTTATTAGGATTCACCCAGTGCGATGTACGGCCCCTTCAGAGTGTTTGATATCACTGGTAATCATAAACCATAATAGTTGCTCCAGTTAACACTAAAGCCTCTGCGTGAAGCATCTAACCGCTTTGCAATAGTGAACCATACTTAAAACAATTTTCCTGTGTACACTGATAGGGGTTTCCTCTCGGACGGTTCATGTTTTCCAATTTAGTCCGGTGTTTGATATGGTTTCCCTGAGAGGACCTTGAATGTGTAGTGGTCAAGATGAGTTGCCGACTAGACTAGATAAATGCGAGTGTAACTCATTTGGCTATCGGTGATAATGAAATGAACGAATGAGACAAAATAGTTACAAAGTTCCAACAAGTAACTATTTTGTCTCATTCGTTCATTTCGTTATCACCGATAGCCTAATGAGTTACACACGCATTTGCATAGTCTATTCGGCAACTCATCTTGACCACTACACATTCAAGGTCCTCTCAGGGAAACTATATCAAACACCGGACTAAATTGGAAAACATGAACCGTCCGGGAGGAAACCACTATTAGTGTACACAGGAAAATTGTTTTAAATATGGTTTACTATTGCAAAGCGGTTAGATGCTTCACGCAGAGGCTTTAGTGTTAACTGGAGCAACTATTATGGTTTATGATTACCAGTGATATCAAACACTCTGAAGGGGCCGTACATCGCACTGGGTGAATCCTAATAAATGATAACGACTTTTACTGGTTCACTGAGTCAGGCACTCAACTGTTCAGCTAAAACTCATCAAGCATTGTACGTTAGAATAGGTAACACTGTTTGCGAATACACCATGAATCCTACTAATAAGTGTATCATCGTTAGAAAGACAACTTTGTGTACTCAAAAATTTTATTCAGCAGTCGTCAACTGTTGCTTTATTTTGAATTCGCTTGATCAATTACGTTTTATTCGTCTGTATAACTGACAGTCTTATGTACGTTCACCACTGGTTGTGAATTTTACAGAGTGAAATTCACTCGCAATTAACATTCAGAAGTTCTGTTATTTTTCCATTATTTAAGGGTAATCAATATATCTGACCATTTACTCACTGCTCATCGGTTTATAGAAACTACGGATTATCCGTCAAGTTTTTTCTCGGTGGAATATGCGGACATTACAGTGACTCATACAATATCCTCATGTAATTATAAAGTTTTCAATAAATTGGCCTGACAGATTTTGTTTCTCCCAGACCCGTTTTATTTAAGTTACTGCTTCGTCAGTGCATGCGCACGCTCCTGTAGGATGTACAACTTCCACAATTTTTCCTCTGTTTAGTAAGCGGGTAAGTTGCACTTTTTCACTTCGTATGAATATTCCCAAGAAACTTTACGTTTAAAAGGGACTCAATCTTGAAAATTCTCAGCCTCAGTGAGAATATAAACACTGACAAAAATAGTCATTACACGGCAAGCGTTTTGATGTTTGTGCTGCAGGAAGACGTCGGAAATCTTGTCGCTCACCCATCCTGCTATCACTTGGAAATTAGTGATCGATCCAGGAAATCTACTGATGTGGCAGAATTCTTCAGACACTCTGTGTTGGGAACTACTGACGTCACCGATGAGTCTCGGAATCGGATGACCTACACGTTCAAACTTTGATTCAACTCATAGACAAGGTTGCAAGTTGAAACAGGTCCTACACTCAACCTGAGGTTATGTAACTCACTTCGTAACTTTTCGTTTTCTTAAATTATTGTCAACCACTTCGTTGAATTTAGCTGCAATATTCTTATTTTATCACATCCTATCCTGTAGTTTTGTTGGTACTCCATCCCTTATCCTGTTTGAGCACTACTTTTGCAACTTTGTACATGATGTAACTAGAAAAATGAGTTTTGTTTGCAGATAGTGACCGTCCGCTAAGGAATTTAAGTTGCGTCCATTAATTTTAAGTGTTTTACGATGCAGATGTCTTAACACCTTCTGGTGATTTGAACCAAACTTAACGTCTTCCCGGTAAGGTCCAGCACCGAGAGTGAAATCGTTCTTCAGATAAGCTTCACTATTCGGTTCACCGAATTAGGAAGTGTTACTTCAGACCCCGTTGATAGCACTGCTTTTTCATTCACATAGAAAATACATTAACAAACCACATGCAAACTATCACCGATAATAGCTTCAGTAAGTGAATTATTTTGTAAAATAGGAATCTACTCACCAGAGAAGTTCCGCATTATGTAGACCGCTAATAACGGCTTACCATTAAACAGTGTGTAAAACACTTTTGTCAAGCCATGGTCATAGCATAAACGAGGTGGCTAAATGACTCTTTGTTAGCGTTGCGCGTACAAACGGACGTATCAACTCAAAAATAAGCCGAATTAGTTCACCACATTGTTTTGGATTAAACTTCCTACTCTCATACATGGCAAAAGGGCAACATGATCTGCTACAATCAAGTCCACAGACGACCTTTCACAAAGATTTGCATAAACCTGGACAAAAGTCTTTGTAACTGTACAGACATCCTAGATACAAGCTCCTCTGTAGGAGGAATTCGGAGTACATGCAGAGCTTCTACCACTGTGTAACGTTTCACACGTTGCAGATTTAAATTTTCCAATGAACATTTTGACGTTGTTGAACCTCATCAACAACTACGATTACTACAACCTACACAGCAGACGTGTTCGCGAGGACAAACAAAGACATGACTGTCAAGAAAAAGTTAAATGGTTAGAATGCTACTATTGGAAAATCCACTGTCGAACTTCATCCCAAATAAACGATGGAAAAACGAGAGAAAAACCGTCAGTTACTCGTCATACAACCGTCCGGGCAAGTCATTCGGGTTCCGAATATCAACAGACTATGAGACATAGCGTCGTGAATACGATCGCAAATAGGTATGCTAAACTAGACCATTCAGATAGCACGCACGCTGTCGACGGTGACTTGAAAGCATACTTTTAAGAAGAGTATACTCAACGGAACAACAGTTTGGTTTAAAATGTAGTGTGCTGGATAGTACCTGTGCAATGTAAGCCTTTAACCTTGATTAAGATTTTTGTCAGGCTTTACAGAATGTGCTGTTTGCCACGCCAATAGTGCTAACTGTTATGAACCCAGGAGTAAAGTTATTAATGACGATCAACAATTTACTCAATAAAAGTCGGAAAAATGAGGGATTCAAAATGAAACATGTATTGATTATTTTCTGACTTATCAGTGAATAACAAGTTGAGTTGTATCTTCACAGGAAGTCCTTGTGCCTTTATGCTAAATAGGATATTTTTGAAATTTCCTTAGAAGGTTACATTTTATTCAGTACATTAGGTAAGCTGTGAACCGTAAGCTGTGAGTCAGTGCTATTTCCTATTCTCGAAACTGCGTGACAAGTTGTCTTCCCCGATGTGCAGATTTGACGGTGGACTTCAACTCTGCAAGTATCTCGTATTACTAATAAGTAATGAAGTGTTTTGGTTAACAAACATAGAACACTGCTCAATGTCGCTGGTAGTAACGCACTACAGGCAAGCTTCAACAAAATCAAAATTCAGGGACAGTTCTTTTCACGTGGGAATGGCTGAACAGACTGTTGGAATGAGAATCTCGTCGTCAACTTTGTATGATGCACAGAATCGGCTCGGAAGAATTATTAAGAATTTTACATTACTTAATACGTTCATTTTCATCGTATATATGACCTGAGTGGGTATCCTAAACAGATCTTGCCTATCATTAAAATGGCGCCTAAATAAGTTTCCTGAAAAACAAACTTTGAGTGAAACGTCAAGAATGAACATTGAAAGAGCAGATTTTCCTACGGAATTTTTTCTTCCGAAGAAAATCGATTTTCGTAGACTGTTAGTTTCGAGAGGGGAACTGAGCTCAGACAGCAAGTTAATACTTCGTTCCCAGTGAAAGTATGCTAGTTGTGACTTACCGTCCGAGTCTGTACTTTCTATCAAGCCCACATTTCTAGTTCCCAGTTATTTGACATCCGTGTGAAGAAATTCGATGAAACCAACAGACAGTGACAGCGTCAAACATGAAAGCATGCTTTTATCAGTCAACCTCCCCGCATAATTTTAATCGTCATTACGTTCAGCATAACCTTCCGTAATTTCGTGTCGGCTCGATACACTCCATCTGTAAAAGCTCAGTTTGTTTATTTTGGGTGTGAAAAAAGCGACAAATAAAAATCTTAGTAATGATCTAGTGATACACCGTTAGTTCCTAAACACCTTAAGTGAAAACCCAATATACGGCGCCCCAAAATTTGGGCATTCAACCTCTTCAGCCTTCAAATGGCTAATGGAATATCTGAAAAATATTACAAAACTTTAAAAATATTTCACTTCGACCTAAGTTGTTTATTAAAATTAGCGCAGAAATTTATAGTGTCCAACATGGATTATTTTGATTTCTGGAGGGCTTGCTGTGTACGCTGGGAATTCATCGCATTGACTAAAAGCCAGAACTTCTTTAAACTCTGATGGGATAAGGGTGCGTTCGCTATCATTGTACCTAACCAATTAGGGACTTTGCTGTCAAAACTTGTCCCGTATTCTGACTGAGTCGCTCTCTGGTCAGAACTTCTGTTGTGGATGACCTTCCTAGCCTCTGCACTGTCGAAATACAACAGCAACCGCCGCCAATCACGCTGCCAAACCAACTATTAACTGAAGTCGGTGAACGTCAGGGATAATTCATTTCATTTCAGTGAAAAAGCAATTAGTTGTTTTAAATTACCTTAAAAAGAAAGAAGAATCCACTGTTGGCTTGCATTTAGCTAGCTCATGGTCTGACGACGCCACATGTGTCAAAATTGTAAGGCTAACGATCTCTGACCAACCTATGCCCAAAGCTATGCATTTGTCATTCAAAGAGGTAGAGGTTTGAAACTTTGCCAGAACCCGTTAGGTTTTATTTCTTCCAACAGTTCATAGGGGTAGGTTTATTTTTGCGGACAACTTTCGAACAATTCGACTATTCATGTTACAACAGTCATTTCACAGTTTAGCTCACATTTACGAAATTCAGCAGCTAATAACCCATAGATAATCCAAACCTGCCTGAAACCGTGTCTTTTTAGCGAGCATTATTTATGAGATTAATAAATGAACCCTGTTTCTTTCTGGGTTATTTTGATTGCATCAGTCCTACAACTTCCTCTGTTGCAAACAGAATGGTAAAAACTTTTCCGTGCGTATTACATGCTTCACATGAGAGAAGCACTTTGCGAAATAAGAAATACTGATGATGTTCCTTCTGCAGCCATAGATACCTTCTGATTTCTGAAAACCATAAGATAAGCTAAATTTAATCGACCGATTGGCCAAAGCCTTGGTTTTTATCCGTAATGCATCAACGCAATGTGTGCACCCATCCGCAGTTGAAGGCAAAAACAGCGGCATAGCTGGCGGCACCTGTGTCCGGTTTGGAATGTCACAATAAACCGACCGAAGAGACACCTACACACATATATATATCACTATGCATCTAGTATAAATCAGAAGGAATAATGCCAAACGACATATGAGTATTGGCTTTTGAGGCACAGCCGGATCAAGCTAGTTTGACAAGCAATAGCCTAAAATAGTGTACGCTCCCCACAACCGTGTGCTCAACCCCCTCACCGGAACTTTGTTTGTGATAGCTACCCCTAATCCCCACCTCTTTGCTGACATACAGTCGTTTTTATTGTAATGTACTGTACATAAATTGTGCTTTCTTACATTTATCCAGCGCAACTGCTCCGGTCTTCTCGAAAAAATAATTTTCCTTACACAAAATAGGTGTGCGACTAAAAGCTCAATAGCGTACAGCATCGGCCAACATGAGCTGAATGAATCATTATTTCTAATGCGAACTGTACGTACACACAAGACCAAATAAATGGTAAGGAGTTACTTTTTCGACAGGTCTTGCGACAGGAAATGAAAACAGAAGATCGCTGAAGTAAATTTTTCGGATCCTTTGGCTGCAACTCAGACTGGTTCACTTCTTCAGAATCCCATTGCGTGGTCTTCAAACAGATGGCTTGTAAAAAACTTTTGTTTAGTATTTTGGATTGCTACAACTAACAATAATGTTGGCTATTTCACTCGTTGTTGAATGTTTCTCTCCAACCTACTATACTTCCATTGTTTCTGAGATATCGATCATCTGGCTGGATGTAGTTAACGTTGCATAATCTAAGTAAACTTTGTCTGCTATACTCACTCGGGGAGATTGCAACCTCAGCTTCCAGCCGGATGAAGTAGGTAATAACAATTTTATTAAATATTATGTTGCAGTTACGGAGAGGATGTTGTTAATAAACTTTATACATTCAACTTCAACCACACAGGATTGTACTGTAAGAGTCAAGCTGTTTGCTGTTACCGTGAAGAACATTTTAAAACTACTCGTCTGAGATTTACCTAATCAACAGACATTGTAATAGTATGCACTTGGTGATAGCTGTAAAATGCTAACGTACAAGGTTTTACTTCCACCCACCAACTTCGGTAACTACGACGGAAACTGGCCAACACTAGGGCACAGTTATAAGAATAAATGTTTCCGTGCTCTACACAATGCATCTCTGCCTGATCGACAGTTTTCGAATTTACTTTGTAAAATTTGATTTAACAATGGAAACCGGTTCGTTTACCGCTGCTTTATTTCTGATGAACTCCGTTGATTTATTTTAATAACAATATCCCATTGTCAGTAAGCGATATGCGACATTTTGGATGCTATTGCTTTGACTATGTTAACAAACAGCAGAACCCCGAATTAATAACCCAAACTAGAGCTTTATCAAAGAGATAAATGAGAACGGATATTGCCCACAACTGAGCCAGTTTATTTTATGATTCAAACAAACGTTGCCGCATCATCAAACTGAAAAGCATTTTCTGCACCGGTTCCATTATCAGATTGAAAAACGCAGTATAATCAGGGAACGAGCACGGGACAAACATCTGGACTGTCAATCATAATTATACCAATATGGCCTACACTGCTTTCGTTGTGCACGATATGTAAATGATTATGTTCGTTTAGACCGTTCCTTTCAACTTTATTAGCCAACGTTCGGTTGTGAAGAGATATCGCACAATACTTCGTTGTCAGTCCACTGACAATTTCATTATGTCCTTCTGGCTGTCCTATTGACTTCGGGCTTCAGAACTAAGGAGTACTGCACTCAGTCAGATTAATAATTATGGTAAACTAATAATGCTTTGGACAAGCAAGCTGACACTAATTAGATTCTCATCTTATCCAGTAACAGAAAATGGTAATTCAGCCCTCACCAAAATTATTCAACTTGCGGTCAATTCATAGCTACAGTGCATAATTCTTCGAGACTCAGATGGTTTTATAAATCTGCAAGGCAAACATGCTCTCTGTAGTTGAGTGTACTACCACATTATATAAAATCCTTTTTTCTTGCAATGGCTATTTTTCCGATCATGTTTAGAATAATGCGCAAGCACTCTTTTATATTATCAGGTCTACTATTTCATGGTTACAGTGCATGAGTAAACCAAACAGCAACAGGTATATTTTCACTGCTTACATGCACCATTAAAAAGCTTTATAACTGACCACAACTCTTAAGTATACCTGACCGTCGAGTTGCATGCGAGGCCTCATGCTTTAGTTGGTATATATTAAGTGCTCCAATGGAGTCCTGAATTTCTTGTAACACGTTCCAATCTAGCTGAACTCACTAACAAACTTCTCACACTGCTTGTAAGTAAGTTGATTGAATTTTAAACGTCACTCACAGATCCAGATGCTCGCACGTTATAATTACTCTTATTAATTAGCATACAAAATGAAAATGTTTAGTTATTGTACTTGGATTAGTTACTTTGTATATACAACAGTTCCACGTTTACTCACGACGTTTTTCGGATTGAAAGGCCTCAAATTATATTTCATGCAATAGTAAATTGCTGGAACAGAATGTTTGCGAATAGTGATAATGGACATGATTTGGTGGAGTATCACTTTCCACTATAGCCATATCAGCATCCACATCGAGTTGTCCTCTCCTCCATGGTTTACTTAAATTTCGCAAACTTTTGCAAGTAGCATGATCAGTTTTGGATAACCTACACACAGACAGTATTTTGGGGGTTAAAACAACTCCATCATCGGTGGAGGTACCTTGTTGATGAAAATGAGGATGGTTAGAATGATAATCTTGACGATGCAAAACATGATTAGATTTTTGATAATTCATCACATCAAACATCAACGCTGGAAAGATGAGGTAAACGGAAGAAACACTAACCGAGCATTGAAAACACATTCGAATGTTGCCTGTCCTGGTTGATCCGGTCGTAGTACCAGTACAACATCCTTCGGTGCTAATACTAATTGCAGTGAGCGCATGCCACCTTGATTCGGTAGTGGTTCTGTAGAATTAAAGTAGGAGACACAAAACAAGAACGACTAGGTCAACACAAACTATATAAAGCATCAACATATACATTGTAACATTTTCTGAATGACGATCATTAATTTTCGGTGCAACTTTCAGTAGAAAAATCTGACCAGTTCATTTAATAAGCTAATATGCACCAATACAAAACGATGACCTTGACAAGTTGTTAAAAATGTGTGGCATATGAGGAAGGAAGTTTGAACATCAAATGATTCACCAGAGATGTAAATCAGACCTTTTGCTCCACAATACTTTGAATGATTTGCTTTAAAAGTCTATTTCATTCACTGAATATTATGTGCAGCGAATTTTTCCGGTTGACCACTCTGTAATACGGCGTTATGGAGAATATTTTTTCATACAGTTTCGTGATGTGCGACGAGGTAGAAAATCACAAACCCACTTGATGGATCCCCTTCATTTATTGTACTGATTCATTCAACTGTAAAATTCTTGCTCACTTTCTCTAATTTAATGTCTGTTCATGTAAACAAGGGAACAAAGCATCTGCATTTTATTCACACTGGTTAACAAGACATTTCCGGTATAGGATTTGACATTACACGGATTCACCCGTTCCAGTAAATGGGTCACACATCTGAGACTTCAATCAACAA
Organism: Paragonimus heterotremus; assembly: GCA_013368495.1. NCBI lineage: Eukaryota > Metazoa > Platyhelminthes > Trematoda > Plagiorchiida > Troglotrematidae > Paragonimus > Paragonimus heterotremus. The sequence continues at coordinate 205,104 of LUCH01000396.1, forward strand.
TCTGTCTTCAAAGTTCATCTCAGAAACAAAAGATGCTTCTAGTGAGAATGCTGACATCCTCCGATGGATGTTGGTCGAATTAATACGAATCTGACATTTATAGTCTTCACGATGGAAACCTTCTGTCACAATCTGTGCAACGTGGGTTTCTTTCTGTGTCTCATACTGTGAACTTTCAAGAAGTTAGTTTAACTCCATTCTAAAAATTAGTGTATCTGTTGCCAATGTTCCCAAAAGGGTATTTAAATGTTGAATACACGTATACAATCAACGAATACACTGGCATAAAAATACAAGTCCTATGACTAAAATGACGCTTCTAAAGCAGAAAAGAAAAGAAAGGTCCCCGTAAGTGCACTTCATCATATTCACTGCCTCAGAAGTTGGTGGCGTTAGAAAATTTCCCATAATTTCCTAAATAACGTTGATAGCGTGGTTCACCGAAACAGTTTTAAACTACTTAATGGTAACCCTTCTAAATTTACTGGCTGGTTAGTTAATTTGATTAATAAAGCATCATGCTTCATAAGTTGGATTTGTATGGCCTTGTAAACGGAAGTAGATCAGAAGTCTCCAAGCTCTTGTACAATATCCATCAAGTGATTACATGTTCACATAACCGTTGGTTCACGCCAGATATTTGATTACTTTAATGTAAAGCTCTGCCGTAAATGAAATAATAACATTGCTTGAAGGCGACTTTATTATTCGAAGACTCTGACAAGTGATGGACCTTTCTGTGGTCACTATATGGCAGAATGTCCCCTGGTTGTTTAGCAGACGTTCATTTTTGGTAACAAAGGATTTCCATGCGATTGCATGATTGAATTGTATAAGGTTTTCTTGAAGACTATAACCAACGCATATTTTTCACTTTGCCACGGTGGAGGTCGAATAACGCAGCCTGACACTGTCATGTGCATATCCACTCATAATCCATGCGGTTCTACGAAACTTGCATTTGAATTCTGTGCTTGTCGATAACCCCGGAAGTTTCCGGCAACCAATCTTTAAAAGTTAAACTGTTAGCATGTTTTAACAAGTAACTTCTATTAGGGCACTCTAGTAAACATTCAGCCTAGCGCAATCAAATTTATTTCCCCATATAGTGTGGCAGCAACCAGACAGCCAATCGGCTAAGGCAAGAAATGTCGTTTGCGATCTAAAACCAGGGCAAAATTCAGCTCAAATTGGACTACAGACCATTCATTCTTTTGGGATTTGATTGCTACGAAACATATGAAGATGCACCAAACCATGCTGAAGATATCTCAAGAATTGAAGTCAGATTTGCGGTGACAACCCTAACGGTACAAAGATCACACCTAAAATTTGCTGCAGTGGAGCAGATTACTGTGAGATATGAAATGTAAGTAAACGTGTACTACGCTGTCTAGGGGAGATATCGCCCAGGCCGACTGAACACCAGATGATTGCTACATTCAATGATCACATGTCCAAGTACAGGTTACCATGTCATTGCACTTCTCATTTTGTCACACGGGTAAAGTCCTGCGTTAATACCTGCTCGTATAGAAGAGGTTTTATTTGTCGGGTAAAGTAGCACATCTTATCAGTTTTGAAGTGCATTAGTCACTGTCGATTGTGGACAAGAAGCAGATAACCAAACGTTATGCTACTGATACTGGTCGACAGTCATGATAAGTGATCAGATCGCTCTCTGATGAAGAACTCAATGCAATATCGCTAACTCTGCTGTTTCTAAATTGCAACAACGCAGGAACTGTGTGTTAATGGTTCCAACGGGTCCAACAAACTTCGAATTGTCAACCTACAAGTGAATCGTTTTTCGGTTTCGAGATGTGGAGATCTCCAATAAGACAGCCTTTGCAAAACTACAGTCTGTTGAAGTTGTACCTCTCGATTGTGCATAGTAATGTGAAACGCAAACGACCCAATAAATTCCACAGAATTGGATATTTCTAACAGTAACGAACCAAAATCCGGGATTTATATCGTCTTGTCTTATTTCTACGGGTAATTTACACCGAATTATATTCGTTTAAAATAAACATTCTTTAACTTTCTGTCAACAAAGAAATTGACTCTGTAAAGCGGAATGGAACATTGCACAATTCATTTTACGATTGAAGGATCATGGACGACCACAAAATTCGGCAAAATTTTGCTGGTTTGTTGACGGTACAGCTCCTATGCTACACTCATTAAAAAACTTGGGAATTAAGACACTTTCTATTCTGCACACTAATATCTCTTATCAGATAGCCAACCTCGGATCTGTGATACTACCTTGTACGCAAGTATTTAGTTTAAATGCGTAGTAAACTCACTCACCACTGACTCCAATGACGTAAGACTGAGTGAAAACATTGGTTGGTCCGTACCCATTGGTTAGTTCGGCACGTATGACCATTTCATTCAACCCGTGATCAACATTCAATAGAACCAGTGCTTGCTCCGTGTGACTCAGATAAACTGTTGGCGAGTTTAAAATGGGTGCATTGTTGATTGTCCATCGTGCACGAGCCGGTGGAACGGCGATCGGGACTGTAGTCAAGTGATTGCCTTCCGTGTTCAGGCTAGATATGGTCGTCACCGGTCCATTTTGTTTGTATGCTTCGGGCCAAAATACGAGTGCTTCTCCCACACGGACATCCACCAGTGTGCGCGTGGTACTGACTGGAGTTGGATCCAGATCTACGAACAAAAGTATGAACTTTCTAGCTAGGTTACAGCATTTACTCGGTTGCAGTTGTCAAATTGTTTTGCGCAATAAATTTGGCACCCTACGAAATCGTGCCAGACGCTAATAATATATGCTGAACCTAGTTTAAGTTCCACCGGTGACCAACCAATCGTACTTGGACAGTGATGATAGCTTCACCCCTTATCTACAGCCAAGTGGAACCATTAGTTAGACAGGCAAAATTCCAGGTTACGTCTACAAATTGTGCACAAGTAATACACTGCAATCAATAATGTGTACATATAAATACATATTGTGCATTGTTAAGTACAAACCAGGTGGAAACTGTCTACTATGGTTCGCATGCTTTTAACAGTCTGTAAGGATGACAGATACTCTAACTCTCCTTGGTTCTGCGTCATCTTAGTCGAAGTCAGAAAAATCCTTAAGAATGTAGTGATGACGACTTTCCGATGAAGAATAACGTTCAAATCTCAACAAGGTCGTTGCAAACGAGGACTAATGCCAGACGACCTTCGTCTAAATTACAAACGCACCAACCTTAACGAACGAGGAGCGCGTGAAAGAACTGAAAAAGTCCTCAACGAAATGAAACATAATGAGTAGTAGGGGATTTTTGTTTCATATAAATTGAACATCACCTACAATTGGTCGCAGCTGTTGCATTCCCATAGACTTCCCAGTATACTCCCTCCGAACAGAACCACCAGACTGGAGTTTCGCTCTCACTAGAACTTGTTAGTAGTGCACATCCATGGATATGCATGTTTTGGTTAACATGGCATTCTCACGAACACAAGATCTGTAGTGAAAATCCTAGCCGGAAGATGATATGCCCCACAGATTATCCTTAACAGAAGTAAATCTCCAGTATATTGCTGCCTTCTGAAATGAGCCAATCGTAAGCTTACATGTGTACGATGGTTGCGGACAAGTACGGGTGTTGTTCAATTCGGAACAATCAAACTCTTCGGATTTTGATCAAAAAGCCGAGGATGCTGGTAGAGAAAGTGCACATAAAAGCTTTGCTACACATAGCGCCTATTCTGTTGCATCCACAGTGTGGAATATTTGGACTTCCTTGTTCAGTACCTCGCAATTAAATTGTGTTTACTCCTGAAGCGTTCCAGCAAATCGTTCCTCGTATTTTGTGTCAGTTCTACTGAGTGGCTTTAGTGGAAAGCTTCACCTACTTGCTTTTTCCTGAATTCTATGTGCGAGATTGATACCTATAGTAAGGTGGTGTTGTTAGGACGGTATTCATTGACGCGTCACGGTGAACTGAAATATCTTAGATTCAGAAACAGCTCTATTAAAAAAATGGCCTTATTGTTGAAATTCGACGTAACTACAAATGGAGTTTGTACACGTGAGACAAAATTGATTTACTCATCCAATGCCCTGGAAACATTCTGACAGGTCAGCTAACATTCCTTCTCGTAGCAGGATAACTGTTTGTTCGCATTTCATTTAAACTGTTCTACCTAATCAGCATAATAATCACTAAGACAATCAGCTTACTATAAGTAGGTTTACCTGTTTATTTTATTAGTGTTTACTTCAGTAGAAAAAAGCAGCCCACGCTGCAATTGTATTATCTCAATTGTGCCGCCTTCTTATTTGAGAACCAAATGACATCCCCATCGTAGCGGGGAGTGACAATGTTGACGCCGTTAAGACTTAATCCATTCTAGATTGTTTTTTTAACCTTGTGACATGGTCTCACAATTGTCTGTTGAGTTAATTTAGTCAGCTCGTAACGACTAGCATCATGACCCAAAAAGAATACTCAAGTATACCGTGATTTATAGAATTCATATGAAGGCTGCACATCGGAAAAAGCTGAAAACACCTACATAAATCAGTTCCGGACTAAAGCTGTGTGGAGGACAAAATACTTTAAAATACATCCAACTGGCAACATATGTCAGTGCTGGAGTGTAAGTGGGGAACAAATTTGGAATAGAATAAAAAAAATCATCGAATAGCAGGAAATGGATAGCATTTGTTAAAAGTAAAAGTTAATCGTTTTTAATACGTTACTGGTAAATAGACTGAGAGTACCACAACGTTTATTACACCTGTGTACCGTCCACTGTTAAACATATTTTTCTGTCATCAGCTTAAAGCAACAACAAACAGTTTAGAAGTAGTATTTTGAATCCTGTTAGGGGTGATTGTTGAGGTAAGTCATTGATCACCGAAGCGCGTGAACCTTTATATGAAACCCACGCTACGTGTCAACCCGATTGAACAGACAACAAGAACACGTTCGCCCCAAGCACCGTTGTTCCTTGTAGCCAATAGGATGGTGACGCATAGACCTCCACTTCATAATCCATATAGGCCGTCAAGCAAAGTACAATGAGATATTTGTCCTGTAGAAACTGAATGCTTTATATCTGAACTTTTCTTCGTGGATAAACCACAACTAAGTGCACAACATCACCGGCTGTTTCAGTGAAAATAATAATGAGTCATTTGTTCAGTTTGCAAAATTAGCCCTTTCAGATGTCGTCGCTGCGCTTGTGCGTATGCTCAGATGTGACGCAAATTTGAACTTTACCACAAATCACTCCATAGTAGGTAACGATCCAGAAATTCGATAAACCACTTGAGGAACCACTGTCCACCGATTCTGATAACAAACCTTCTAATCCATCACTCAATCAAATTTGTTTAGTTCAACTAAATATGTGGCATACTATTTTTTGCTTGCGCTTTCGACATATGGTCCTTAATTCAATCGTGTAATCTTGAGATTGATTGCACACAAATTTCTTTCCACTAAGTTCTGTGATCATGTTGTTAGTTAGTCTCTATAGTTATCGTTTAATTGACACTTGTATGGAAATGTATGTTGCTTCGTATGAATCTTGTATGATTCTGCTGACATTCACACTCGAAAATGTTATCAGCATCGTAGAACTTTAGATTGTCTGATTATTATTTCGGATTTTTACGGACAGCCCCATTCAAATTCTACCAAGTGAACAGTTTACTGCAATAGTCTTAATTTGGTCAGGTGGTCCGCCTTAAAATACGAGCTGACGATACCTCCTGTCCTCAAGCAATGAAAATATATTAATATATTACCCATATGATATGTGCTGTGGTACGATTTTTAAAAGTTTAAAAACTATTCGACCGCATGGAACTGGTGAAGTTTACAACATTTCAAAATGAACTGTAACTGTTTTGTATTCTCAGGACATATTCGGTATAGTGATAGATTACAAGGGTATACGTACATGTTCACGACTGATGAGAATTTAAGTAGGGAGGGTAATAATTTTGAGAAATAGTGTTGACAAACACACTATGGTACATTTCGTTTCTGGCTGCATGATGTGTTATTGAAATGCACAAAACCTTCACCGCTTGGGTGCACTTAATTAGACGCATCATGTGTGATATATTTCGGTCATTTGTATGTTAACCGTGGTTCCTGACCCAACAGTTTACCTGCGGTAACTGCGAACACACGCGTTCATCTGCTTACGATAACGGCCTTGCTGTGGAGTACTAAAAACAACGGTGAGTATTTTTAAGCTGAACTCTTTAGTTTGACCACGATTGTCTTTCATTAAATTAGAAAGTAGTTATGAATGACACCGCTCACAAAATATACACACTGAGTTCGCGAATGGAAAGAAAAACTTTTTAGAGGAAATATTTTCAGGACATCCCGATGAACTTGTTAAAAACCATTTCGTTTGAAGCATTCAGTCAAGAAATAAAAAACCTTCAATCCGATTTCTTAATGATGATGAACTAACAAATATCACAATCAATTAAGCGTTTTCGTACCCAATCTAAACTAAACTAAAAAAATGTTCGCTGCATGCCAGGTTCAGGTAATGCGCGTGAAGTACAGTCTGTGTAATCACGCGACGTTTTTCTTTTATGTGCCTTACTTCTTGTTTTTGTGCGGTAAGTTAAGTTGGTCTAAAGTCTGGGCGGTTAACTAAACTTTTAGATCATCGTCATACGGTCGGTGTCCAGAATATGACCAGGAAGTGAGTAACCTCCAAAAATCCGTCTGAGGTGTAACAAATTAAGTCCAGACAAACAGGTGATGTGAGTGTGCACGCACCATCATATCCACTATGAACCAAAGCAGTTACGCTTTTCCGCTCTACAGATGTGATGGTCACCAGTTGTCTACTCGATTGCTGGTATCAGTGTATAACATTATCACCTTAACAAAAACATCCCAATGTGAATACCAGTCAACCAGTCCCGTGAGCAAATAGAATTCTGTCACAATTTGTCACATCAGAACAGTATTTTTTTCTCAAATCTCCAACTTCTTAATGCAAAACAACTGCTTTGAACTATCTGTTGATATGAACGTGATAAAACTTTGTCACAGCTTGTGACTGTCAAAGGACAATCAAAAACTCTTTATGTTCGGTAGTTATGACATGGCTGTTCATACATGGACGCTGCCAATCGCAGTCTTTGCAACGTATTACAAAAAGCGCTTCTTTGCTTGTGCATTACGAGCTTGGTCCAAAACCGCGCATGTTGCTTCTTGATATAAGAACACGGTCTCCATGGAAACCATATATCCGTATGGTTATTTACCTTTCCTCCAACTCCTCTTTAGTGCAATTATTTGTATGCACTATATGGCAATCCAGCAATGAGACAATGAAAAAACATTAGGTGCGGCTTTTGTATGCGGTCAACAAGCCGTTACAGAAAGCAATTGTTCACCATTTGATTGACAAAAATCAAACCGCAAAACCCAAGCAGTCATTCAAAACTAGGTTTGGAGCTTCCGAAAATTAGCTATGCTTCATATAGTGCTGCCACTCCCTCATAGTTGGAACATAAAAGATTAGACTACACCGTCTTCTACTTCGCTAGCACAAGAATTCAAGTTAAACTCTTGAACTCCCACGCCCATCCAAAACCATTAACGAACCAGTGTTGATAGACTGCCTAAGCTAGTTCATTAGTCTATTGGCTGAAGCTAAAAACATCTCGGCTAACTAATACTGACTAATTGATTTCTCGTTTCAGTCAGCCTTCAGAAATACAGTGGCCTGATAGTGTATTTATACAAACATTTTTGCGACTTCTTATTGCTATCCCGAAGAAACCATCTGATGTGAAAGTAGTAGAGGCTCGAAGTCTTTTTGTCGTGCAAAACTTAACGCATTTGTAAGCAGCGTTTATTCATAAATTCATTACTGTTGTCCAACAACATGTCTTAGGGACCGTTCGCTTGTGTTTACAAATAATAAGGCCACCAAAAAAACTCTAGTGTTTGTTCTTGACATTTTTTAACCAAGGATTCAGTAAACCGATGATATTTCTAGTGAATTTTGATATTCCATTATTCAGTCATCTATGACAAGCTCTGCCGACCGCTTTTTGACTGGACTACAACGCTCCTTACGCAACCCATTACAGTGGACTGAGACCTAGTTGTCTGGCCGCATGTTCTTCCTTTGTACCCGTATACTACTATAATATTTTCATATGCTGCAAGCTGACGTGGTTTTTCTCATTATGCAGGCCATTCTTACAATCTTCTTTTACATATGTGAACAAGCAAACTAATTCAGTCCCTCTTTAGCCGAAGTGACAGAAAGTGAAACTTTTGATCTTAGTGATTTTTGCACTAACTGGTCAAGTTTACGAAAGCTATGTCCCCGACTAACCACCAGCAATCTGAAATACTTCACTGTGTACTCGATGAAATCTATAACCCCAAAGCGATCAAGAATTCTTTATCGAATGGTTAGCAAATAGAGCTGACAGTCGGTAACAATGTTTTTTATAGAGAGATGACCATGCATTCTAACCCGTACTCAGAAACACTTTTGAGAAGGAGCTCGCATATTATAATTCAGTTTGCCTAGTACAAAATCAACCTTCTTGTGATAGTCACGGTTATCTAATGAAAAGCAGTGCATGATTCTAGACCAGACCAGGGCAAGGACATACATGACAGATGAATTCTAGCAGAGACAGAATCCTAGCATAGTGCCTAATTTACAAAAATCTGACCGAAACACTTTCCTGAATGCGAAAGTTGTAAACATCTGCAAGTTAAGTACCCAATATATCGACTAACTGATCGATAACGCATCAACACTGTTAACCTTTTTCATTTTCTAGATGATTCTGATATACTACCAACACGACCGTTTTTATTTTGTTACGTTTCCATACGGAAAAACTTGTTAAAATTTGTTTCAACTACCTTGTTTAAAATATCGAGTGATTGCCAACATTTTATTCACCATTGCTACTCCTCTGTAACCTCCGAAGTAAATTAAAAATATTTGTATACTCAAGGACCATTAGAATTGTAGTCTAATTTGGTTAAGTTTTGTGACTATTATTTCGTTTTCCACCCTAATTCAAGTATAATTGAACCTACTATGTCAGGTACGTCGTATGCTCCCATTCCCAAGCCAAATGTAAGCAAATGGAGCAGATTAACTCTGAATAACCGACTAACAATTTTCACTGGACAATCGTTCCTTTATTTCTTTGTAAACGTTGACCAACAAACTATGTGCTAAAACGAATGCATGCTGTTGAATTATAAAACCTTTGAAATTAATACCAATGCAGCGGATTCGGGTGTTGGTCACATTAATATCAAATGATTTCGTGGCGTAGTGACAACTGATAGTAGTGTCATGAATGTAATTTGCATTTACTCTTCCATTCATCAGTTGGTTACATGGAACACATTTTGATTGATAGTACGAATCTTGTTTTTTACGTTATATCTGGTTCATGCTGAGATCGTTCAAAACGTTCAAGCTCTTTTATGCAGGAAAACAGGTGTGAGCAAACCAGTTTTTCTAGAATATCAATCCTTTCCTTCTGACTGTCACACTCACAAGTGAAAGAATAAATAAACAGCATTATTCGATAAAGGGCGGTAAACTGATGGGCTTATTCTGTACAAACAAGCGTTTTCATCACCACATGAAATTAAGTAATAGTCCTGTTTTTGGCTGCTCAGTTGGTAATTCAACTGTGTATGTAAACTCTGTGTAATTGCTTCGAAATAATTCACTTCTCAAAGAATATTCATTTTTTGTAGATTTTCCTCAAACCAGACAAGGCGATCACTTCTTCCGATTAGTATGTCACGCATAGTTGGGTATTCCATGGATTGAGACAAAATTATCAAAGTTAATTGCATTCAGCCGGAATGTTATAGCACGCGTGTAATTTGTATAAAAAACGCGCCGGGATCGTCGTTCAAGTGGCGAGTATTCAGACAGTAACACCCATACTCGGCATATCAGCTCAAAAAGATAGCTTGTTCGCAATTGATTTTTCATGGATAAACAAACGCATTTAAATGGATGCGCCGGTTATCAAAACGACAAAGTCGTATTTCCTAAACGATTACAAGGTAAAGTTTTAACGTTCATGGACTGTAACTAGGTATTCAACCAAACACCACGTCTTAACGATTTTCAGCCAAACTCTCGGACAGAGGAAAACAGTCATCTAAATGCCAATTACCCGTCAACAATCTATTGTGTTTTTACTTGTCCACTTTATTTTAACTTCAAACTCATGTTGTCCTAAATTTAGTGACATATGCTTGTTTACCTATGGTGCATTAAACCCGTGTAGGATTGATCGAAAAGCAGCCTGTTTACAGCACTGTCTTGTTACAATCTTGATAATTATTAAGGACTATAGCAGAAATTACCTAAACATTTCATATGTTGAAACCGCTTAAAATATACTCTGTCTTATCTTCAGTTTTCAACCAAATATTTCAAAAAGTTTCACGCTACAGTTATTGAGTTGATTGCTATCAATCTAGTGTAAAAACCATTGTGCATAAACTAACTCAAAAACATGGAATAAAATTAAGAGTGCTTGTTGTTGCTTATTCTTTCAAAATACGCTGAAAGTAAAGAGGCTGGAAAGTGAAAGCAAGCGGCTGAATAAATCAAAATGGTTAGTTGCCGATTTCCACACCAAAATGTGATCAGTTTCAAACAGTAGTTGTTGATTTGTTTGCGTTCATCGTACGTAGCACCTTACCAAGTTTGAGTTGGGCTAAAAAATCACTGACCGTACGTGGTTATTTTAAGTAACAGAGTCACATAACTCGATGATCCAGAGGAAGTTGTCTAGGGACACATGTTTGTCATAACAAGCTTTTGTGAAGCGGTTACCATTTTCTTCAAATGGTACATATTAAACATTCCAACAAATTACTCGGCGACGCTTGCAGGCATTTGAATCCAAGAAGTGGCGTTGATTTCATAAAACCTAGGTCAAATTAGTACTAACGTGAGCTGTCAATAGTACATTAGTGTAGAGTCAGGTCATAATAGTTTACTGCCAAACATGGCTACGTATTTTTCACACGTAACTTATTCTGAATCACAATTCCCCATAAGAAATTTGATTGAGATCTTTTGAAGTTTTGTATTTTTGAAACACTTTCAAATATTTTGCAACTTCCTCTTTGGTACAGACTAACAAACACGTATTGAACGGCCGTAAAGTGAGAAATGATTTGTACACGCAAACCCCACTAATCTAATGACGGTTATTAATAAAACTTCTTTAATACTCATCGTTAAAAAAGGTGGTCGGTCTTCACTGTTGAATAAATAATATCATGTACATATATATGTGCCTAGGTACATATGTGTGTGCATAGACATAACTTTCCTAACAGTTTTGACCTTGCGCGAAACGTCATTGCAAGTAAGCGGTCAGCAGCAGCAATAATAGTGAAATATCTAACAGGCTAACGTGTTCTGAACTACACATTAGAACGAGAGTACGGTGCTAGAAACAACCGAACAATGTTTCTTCCTCCAACCGATCTCAAACAGTACCGATGTGAGTTTCTAGGACCAGACGCACAGATCACCTTCACTTTTGTTCCAAGAAGATCACGTTATTATAACTCATCTGAAATGTGTGGACCAGTACCTGTGCGGCTTCACATAAAGTTACACGGGTGAAATCGACAGTTTTTGAGCTCGTGTTCAGGGGCTAAATTACCTGGGGTTAAAATGAGTCTAACGGTACAACATAGCATGAACAATCGTTTGTATTCCTCAAATTTACCAAGTGAACGGAACATTCCTTTAAAAATCACAATGGATTCGGTCCCCAATGTCACAAATACCCTGCATCATTTTAGTCAGATTTCAATCATCTTAACTTAATCAACTGAAATAGATCTCTCGAAAACTCCCAGTGCAGTCGTGAAAAATACTGTGTGGCAAAGAAGCTGGTTTTCAGTTATTCATCATCAGGCTAAATACACCACATTTATATCAAAAATTCTACAGGGGAATCATTAAAGAGGGTAATCGGGGAACGGGTGGTTAATCAGGTCAAGCAATTCAATGTCACACCTTAATCAGTTACCCACTTGAATCTTGAGTCTTGACAGGATAACATGGTGTGGGGTTAATCACGGCAGATCCAACGTCTGTTTGAACGTGTTTACATCAGCTTTTGTTATTCATGGGCTGCCAGTATCTTTTTAAACGATTAGTGTTATTCACTTTAAACCGACTGATGTTTCCCATTTTCTAAATTCCCTGTCTCTTTTATTGACACTGCAAAAGTCAAATCATGGTGGTCCCTGTCATTGTTTACTTTGGTGAATGATTGCGTACACATAAACTCATGAAGTCAGCTCAGAAAATATTGATTTGTCATCTGTCTGGGTAAAAACTACGACATTTTAATCGATATAAAAATGGTGCTATAAAAGGTTAATTTCATGATTTAAAACATTTTAATAAATCATTTTACACGCGCAATCCTCTTTTTTATCATGAAAAACTCAAGATAAAACTTGCAAGCAACAAACATGGGCAAACTTCACAATAGTTTTTTTCAAAATACAACTTGATATTTCGTCATTATAATGTAATTTTCAAAATTCGCTCGAGTAAAATTCGGGTTTATTGTTTTTTTTCTGAAATTGCATGTTAATCTGAGACCCACACATTCTAAGCTGCTTTTAAAAGAGCTTACCTGGACTTTCCTAGTTGCTAAATGCCTGCCAGCAAGTTATAATTTCAAAACAATTCAATTGCTCATTATCCGCTGTAATCAAGGTGTTCTGAAGTTAAGATTCTGTTCCAACCTTCTAATGTTGTATGTCCACTGTTTATTAATGAACATATTTTTGGCTACTACTAAATTTTTTCACTAAGAAACAATCTGTTTTATTTCAAACTCTGTTTTATATCTCGCTGTAAATAAAACTCATATTCCCATAAGACATTAACTATTGTGTTTTGGCCGGTAGACAGAAATATAAACTTTGTTATTTATAAAAATAGATTCAATCCTCAAAAAGCTGCAAGCCACGAAATGCAACGAGCTTACTTAACGTCATTCAATCACTCTACTGTAACAATATAAGAAAATTATTCTTCTACTAATAAGTTTGTGTGCAGAAAATGATACTGGTGTTAACATGTATCACTTTGTTGACCGCATTAATAATAAAGATCGGCAGAGAATTCATCTTAAAACGTGCCAAATCGAGGTTCTTCCATTATTTTGTTTGCCTTCCTATTCTACTGTTGCAGGGACACATTTCCACAAAGTCTCTAAAACTAATACACTTCTAGTCAGTGTTGACGGTGTCCTAGCCACTCTTGCGTACGTTGGACGCCTGTGAATTTTGTACAGACAAATGTCTCTTTTTATATTACAAAAATAAGTTGAACTTGTTAATTCTCTTCCACCCCTATTCTTGAACCCATGGTTCTGAAACATGTTCCTCTTTCATTGGACACTTTTACATAATTCATTTGAGCTTATGTGTTATAAGGCGAAAACATTTCATTACCTTCACAGGATACTCAGCATCTCAAAGTTGGGTTACTCTACTGGTAGCTGCTGGATTAGCTACCAAGAACAGACCATTGAAACTCAGTTTTTATCTTGAAGTTAGTGACTCCTTCTGAAAGGTATTCAGGTTCATGTCTGCTTGCGTGAAGTAAATCCTGTAATTTACGCAGCATGCGCGATGTACTATGGCATTAATCTTATCACTGTGGGCATACCAACTGATTATGTTGTGAGTCCAGCAAGCTTCCGCAACGATGGAAACATGATCTGTCTGGGAAGTGTGTAATCGGTAATACTTCGGGATGGTCACAGCTCCCGTGGAGAGGAAGGTAGATAAATACCAGAGACTACGGTATAGAGGTTGTATTTGCGAGAAAAACCAGCAGCATTTGCAAATCGAGCGACGTTAGCCGAAACTATTTTGCTACTTGAGAGTTATGAGGCAGTAAGTCTCATTTTCTGATTTTGCCCAAGAGTAACTAAAAATGCACAGTCTACAAATAAATCTCGTGCGTAGTAACACTGCAAAATTAGCGAAACTTTCACTTGGAAAGACCTTAGAATGGCGCATTTGTCAGGTGTCGAATGGATCAAAGTTGTTGTTTCAAAGACGGCTGTCCTTAATTTCGCGTGTCAGTGAGATGACACTGGTAAAGAAATATACGGTGGTCACAACTCCCGACAATGATTTACGGGTAGCAGGTCATCAATTAAACAGTTAAAATGAATCAAGCTAACTATTAGTTGGGGTAAACATAATGAGGATAAATCACATTTTCTTAAATCTCATGGTAACCCCTAAAGACTTAGTTAAAACTTGGCAAAAGTAGACAGTACAAGATAAATACACGTGAGTTCAACTTAAGTTGTCCAAAAACATTAAATGTACCACGTTATAAAGTATATTTTGATCAGCGGATCCATCTAACTTCAAAGTATTTAGTGTGTGCCTGAAGAAATGGGAGGAGAAACGGAGTAAACCAGGCCAGTGAGTTTATCACCGAGACCAATAGTTGTTCTGCAGTAATACCAGAACCGTTTGTTAGAATGCACAAATAAGAGGCATATATTGGTAGTACGCAGTCGGACCACTTAAAGGTGGACTGATCAAACGTCGGCAGTTAACAAAGAAAGTCAGCCCAGTACTCCATCAAAAGTAAAGCATTTTACTCCGCATGTTAGATTTCCACTAAGGTTTGTTTAGTATGCGTCTGAACGTTATAAAATGGTGCTTCTTTGGAAAATTCTCTACCACACTCATAATCGCTGTTCCACTTAAAAGTCGGTATTAACAGTGTTTGGTCTGTAAAAGGGTTCCACCTGCTTAAAACACCATAAAGACGCCAAACCGCTCCTACTCCAACTGCATACACTTAGTTACTCATTGTTCAGTGATTGAATCCATTTATCGAACAAACGCTTATAAAACGAACTTGAAGAAGTGCTTCCTTCCTGCATGCGGTGTCAACGATAACTTGCTACCTTTATTTTAATTTGTCCACACACCTGTTTGTATCCACTTTTTTGTTAACGTAGTCGTTGTTCTTGCTTGATATTACACAAACATTTGCTACACTCTCTTGTGAAAACAAAACCTGCGTAATACTTGGTATTTTTCTCCGTCGCAATTAAGGATGCAGCATCTGTCAGAAAATTATCTTTTTGAAAAAATAATGTGTAGCAACTCATCGTCAAATTTTTGATGACCCACTTCGGCCACTGCACTGAAATCGGAAACTATTCTTTAATTGCGTTTGTTTAAAACTACTATTATTTCCGCTGTTTTTGTGTGGCAACTTTGTTACTTAGTTCCAGCCGCTCAGTGCGCGTAATTTCTTGCTTGTAAAACATACCTATATCTGCAATTGTTACCGATCCTATTTGTAATGTAATGTATTCGTTCGGTTACATCTTACAATTGCGTTTTTGCCAACATGACTTTGTCTTCTTCACACCCATAAAGCTCAAAAATCCATGATCCATACACAAAAG
Organism: Paragonimus heterotremus; assembly: GCA_013368495.1. Taxonomy (NCBI): domain Eukaryota; kingdom Metazoa; phylum Platyhelminthes; class Trematoda; order Plagiorchiida; family Troglotrematidae; genus Paragonimus; species Paragonimus heterotremus. Next base: position 220,624 of record LUCH01000396.1, read on the forward strand.
TAACTTAGATTGCGGTGTGCCACAAAGTATTCACTACTTATCGGCGTTCACTCAGCGTTGAATTCTTTTATTCACGGGCAATGTGCATAGCTCCAGTTGCGTAAAATAAGACGACTATTGCGCATGCTGAGCTGTTCAAAATTTTCTAAGAAATTTTTCAATAAATAAAAGATGAGCAGCTGTTAGTAAAGCACTCGAGGGTTTTGGTGAGAATATGCCATTCCATGGTTCGCACACACGGCTACTACCAAAATTATAGAGTTACTTCGCATAAATGACCACATGGGTTTTCTAACCATTGAAAATTTACATTCACACTCACATCCGGTTTCCAGTTTAATTTTTCTTCCTCGGATTCCACCATAGTTGTTCCGCATTATGCAGTAATAAATGCCGGAATCTAGCCTCGTTGCACGAGATAACCGAAATGAGTGGTTCACGTTATCTGCAATCATTGTCTCGTCTTTAAACCATGATATGAAGACATCAAGTCCATCGCTTGATTGACATGGAAGTATGGCTGATTCATTTTCAGAAATAATGATATAATCGGTGTCCTCAGTGAAAAAAAGCGGTGGACTTGAGAGACCAGATTGTGCAATCCTCAGAAGGATGACACAAAAAGAGACTTGATACAATGCTGGATTTGTATGTCTCATGTCGAGTTTTGAATGAAAGTTATTTTGGTTGGACAGCGAATAATTATCACCCTGTTCAAATTCGTTGACCCCATTGACCTTGACAATTGAATCGACAACGGTTTTCAGCTACTTCAGCGATTTGTTCACGGATTCGAGGTTGGAGGTCCAAGTCACCTGGATCCCGTCAGTTTGTCCGTTTCAGTGTCACCGGTTTTCTGTTAACCTTAAAGGCAGTCATTGCCAACAGTGCCAACAGGGGATACACAAAATGCCGAGAACATAGTAAAATACGAATCTAGCAAAGCAGAATAAAATACCAATCCAACAACTTCTTAACTAAGTGAGTATCTACTAACACTTTGAAACGTTCCCTAGAAGAGCAGCTAACAACCTCCGAAGGAAGGTCGTTCCAGTGTGTGATAACCCTGTAAGAGAAGAACTGTTGATTGATGCAACATTTGCTTGACGGACTAGAAAAGGAATTAAGAAGTAGGAGCCCCGAGAATTCCTTGCCTTGATGTGTAGAATCTCAAGTTCTTCAGGGGTTACTTAAAACGGGGGAAAATGCAGTGTTCGGAGTAAGGCAATTATAGTGGACAAGTGGGCATGAACCGGACACTCGTCCACTAACAAGGTAATACGTTTTACCTGAAGTGCAATCACAACGTAGTTCCAACAAGCACCGAACAAGAGAACGCAATGAGGTTTACGGACAAATCGGATATCTCCAGCAATGTGTAAGTAACTAACCCTAGCTTAGTCTGGGAACAGCGGCAGTAACCAAGAGGAAGAAGAAAAGGAGAGCGAGATTGGTTATAGCCCAATCGGTGGCACTCAAAGGAGCGCTGGCTGAAAAGTGCGTGGAACCTTTCAGTGCGTTAGACGACGCTCGAATAGGTTCGGGTTAAACGACCTTGGAGGATGAAATAATTGATGAGTCGTTAGGAAAAGGACAAGCATTCGCTGCGTGCATTTAGTTGCACGACTGAAGGAAGTGACACAGAGATTGTATCAAACTTCGCATAGCGAGCGCACACAGAATCAACAGACGATCGCAGAACACTGATCCTTAGAGAAACCACACCACCGCTGGTCACTACACAATAAACCATGGTCCACGCGAGTCTTAAAAAATGTACAGATGTAACTGAACGCCGTAATAAGTACTGCTGCGCGGTTGATTAGAAATTTGATCCATATTTTCTGGTTGTTATTATCTACACATTCTTTGTTCTGTTGGACCCTGTGCACCAAAAGTTGCATTCGATCACTGTTATTCGTTATCGAATAACATACTGAATCATTAAGTATTGAAACTTTAGGGCTGCACTGTATCTACTTTATGTTGTGTATTGCCTGCTTCTAATTACAATGACGCGGGTCGGATCTAACAGTGTTATGACTCAAACGACTGAAGCAATGACTTTTCTTAACGGTCAACGCGGGTAACTCGAAATTTGGTTCAAATTTTCCTCGCTGTCATTGCCTACTCATATTTTTGTCCTATTGGTGCTTTGTGCATCATAAATTTACTTACGATTACTGTTATTCGTTAGCAAACAACATACTATTTATAAATACTGTTTATATTGTACCGTTTAACGTGCCTATTTGGCCGATTGATATCTGAGCAAATATCTGTTCAGTTCCACTATTTACCAGCTTTATACTGTGCTCCGTTTGCCTACCGTTTTGTTTTA
>LUCH01000397.1:0-10726 GCA_013368495.1 Paragonimus heterotremus
ATGCGTTGACTACTGATAGATAGTCAGGGTTTCGTCGGTATAAACTAATTGTCACTCACTTTTGATCATAGTTTTCACATTTGTCCTCTTTTTTTCGCCCCGCCACTTTCTAACTTGACCCTGGATCCTCAATTGCTCAGACCCTTCAATAATACACGACTAGAGTTTGAACTCCGGTCCTCCAGTTCATAAAAACCATGTTGACTACTAAACCATTAGTTTTGCGTTAGTTCACGATCAAACTACCATGGTTCGACGCTCGTCCACCTTCATCCGTGAGTGTTGTATATGTTGCCCGAATGTTTCTACAGAAGAGTGATTATTCCCTTAACTTCATTTATTAAGCACATGGTTAGAACTTCTCACGGGACTCGTTAAACTTGTTGAGCAATCTTCTAAGTGTTGCTACTCGTTCTCTAGTTTTCGACGAGTTTTCACCAAAGTTCACTGAAAGTGTTTTTCGGCAAGAGTTTCCCATTTTTTCTTGTTTGGCTTCGTGTATGTCGTGTGAATGCTGATTTTTCGCTTGTTTTTTGATTTCCGGCTTTCCTGGTATGCTGTATGATGACAATGTTGGCCATTCGAATAATGAATCATGTAGCGTACGGTTTAGCTTAGTTATTTCAAATTCAGGCACTAGCAGTTGCGATCCGCATTGTGACGCGAAATGACGCTTCGAAGTACTTCGTTGATCCTTCACCAAATCTGGACATTCTCGGCGACATTCTGAAACGTGTAGTCAAGTTCGCTGGAGGAATTAATCCTTTGTAAATGAAATTCTGAATAACGGCCGATCTGGTATCCACGTCAACTCAGAAAAACAGATATTTTTCTGTCAACTAAAAGTCTGATTCATGTAGTTTCATTCCCCGCTATTTCGAATGTTTCTTCTGTTTAAAGTAACCTGCCATTCACCTCACTGTGTTTTGTCAAATGCCGTGGGATCTGTAAGCTTCCACTTTCTTAATTAGAGGGCTGTTCGCTGTTCCATGTAGCTCAACGGCACAGACTGACTGCTAACTGTGTAGCCAGAGGGGTCGATCTGGCATTCCGTCAGTATTTGCACGTGACTATGTCATTCGACAACGAACAGCTTGTAGTTTAAAAGTCAAAACCAGTTTAGTGCGCGTCTGATTAATTTTCTTTATTCCCCTCCTCAGGTTGCGGTGGGCGAGAATTTTAAGACCATGTCAGACACAACGTTCAAGGCATTGCGTCGTCAGTTGCCGTTAACACGGTCCAAAATCGACTGGAACAAGATAATCACTTACCAAATTGGAGGCGAGCTCTCGCGCGCGTCCTGAACTTACGGCTGATTTTTCATGCTCGCCGTGCTTTGCTTGTTTGCAAACCAGAGCGGTCATATTAATCACAACAATGCTTCGGGAGTGGTTTATATCATATTTTTTATTTTCTACTTGAATTGAAAATGTTGCACTGTTTTTTCTACCTGCGTAACACTGCCTCGTTCCAACCGTGACGCAATCACACCTCTGTCTGTCTCATTTCCGTGGATATTATCTCGTCATCGATCGGTACTTCGTATTCACACAGGGATCTGTTTTGGCCTTCCGCCGGCGTTTCTGCTTGTTCGGGGACGTTCGGATTTTTATTGTGCACGTTTTCCCTCTTCCAGACTTAAAGCATTCCTATTCTAGCTATACTTCGTCTAACCCCACCCAGCCGAACGAAGTCTGTTATGCGACTGGCTTCTGTTTTTTGCTTTTGTCTCTTAAGAAAGACTGCACTGTTTTTTGTCACGCTTCACTGATTTTCATTCAAATGAGAGTCTAGTTCGTCTTGGTTTGTTGATTTTGCACGGTTGCACCTTCACTTCTTCATCTGCTCTGATGACCGTGGTTTTGAGCACGTTTTAGTCACCAACGTTAGGGTCGTTTGCGCTGTTGAATGTACACGACTGGATAAAAAAATGGACCATATAGTTTGCAGTACTTCGCCGGCACAAATCGGTGTGTGTAAAATGCATCTTCCTCGGAATCTGACACTATATTTAATGGCTTTCAGTGCCCACTCATACACCAACACGCCTTCGTAAGCAGTCTCTTCCCTGTTTAAACTCTGCCCATACAACCATTTGGGTGCTTTCAAGCCAAATCAGTCACAGTGACCGTGCTGTCGTGAGTAACTGCATTTTTATGTTTGTGCTCATGTCATATGTTCTCTCTCCAGTAACTACACCAGTGAGTTACTGCTGTTTACATTTGGTACCGTTTGCTTACGTTACCTCCGATAAATATCGATCATTCCTCCGGTCACCATCATTTGTGCAACCTCCTTTGTTCCACTCCACTCAGACAGTTGCACTGGACTGACAAATTCCAGTGGGATTCGGACTGAATTTGTGATTCAAGAGGTTTGAACAAGTGAGTACGCACGTGTCCGTGACATGGACACTCTCACCATACCTAGCAATAGTAGCTGGGTCCATGTATGAGTTGCACTCTGGCCATCTGGTAGAGGTGAATTGGTCCGCCTTTAGATCGTTAATGATTTAAACTATAGGAATCTCCTGTATGTGCATTTGTCATCAGTTTGTCACATGATTCGACGCGATTATGTTTCTGCTTACCGGTGCAGTTGTACCCGGGCGTCCAAGTTGTCTCACGGTACTGCTGATCACCCGATTCCCATCCCATAACACATTTTGAGGTCGTCATCATGTAACAAGTCCCAGGCTTACAGTGGTGCAACCGTCATCATGTTTGAAATATGCACTTTCAAACGTATGGTAATGGTCGGAGCAAGACGGCATCACGGAGCCTATCGATAACATTAGAAGCAGAGCTCTTGCAATAGTCTTGACCAAAGACTGGTCCAACTTGATGTTTATCATAAGAGAAAGGAACATTACCTCTTTAAAGTTTATTTCATAACGATTACGGTGTTCCTTGCTTATCACGCATGTACTACGCAGGATGTGTCAGGTCAAATGAACTTGTGTGCGATTCTGCATGGTTGCGTGAAACTAGATGGATTGAAGAAACACTGGTCTTAAACAGTCGACATCTGGTCCATCGATATCACAAATGAAATTCATTGGAAGTGTACTGAATCAACAATGGGAGCTATGCATTACTCTTGCTTGATCCAAACTGACTGAATGGTGCCAACCATGGCTCTCTATATTTTACCCAACAGTGTTTGACGGAAGTGAGTTTGTCGTCCGTCCGACGAGTTCCTATATCTGACGTCGTCTCTTTTGGTTACCAAAGATCCTGATTTGTAAATTGTTTGATCTGTTTTTTCCCCTGCTGCCTTGAATTCTAATGGTTAGACTTAAGCAAGCTGATATTTCTGTCGGTCCTTCTGTGAATCACTTGGTCACCGCATGTAAGTAGCTCACACATGTCTCTACTCTATCGTTTATCGAGGGTCACGGACAACCTGACGTTTCATGCGAACTACGGTTTCTAACTTCCCTATGAGCTGAACCCATTTAATTTAGTTGTTTTCAAGTAAAATTCGTAGGACACCTGTTTCAGGGCACTATAATTTTACTATTTCAGCGGAAGCGTGTGATTTGCTCCTTTTATAAACGCCATTGGCCATTCAACGAGTGTGTCGGAGAAATTGACATCTTTTGTTGATATGGTTATTCGTTTTCTTGTTTTCTTTCTGCCTTTTATTCAATAACCGTGTCAACACGCCGCCGCTGCACAATTTATAGTCCAATTTATCTAAGGTTATTGTCGTTTTATTTTCTTGAACAAGATGGATGCTTGTATGTTCAATTCCTAAGATTGGTTAGCAGTTATATTTTTCAGGCAAAGGTGATTATTGATGTCGTAAGCCTCGATTTTCCGGCCAACATTTCGTACCGTGTGGTTATAGTTTTGCAGATTATCCGTACGGCTACTGAAGTGTAAGTTCGTTCGAACCAAACGTTTTGGCGTGTATGTCAGCTTTTCTTCTTAACTTTCAGAGCAATGCCTATCCGCCCTTCGTTTTTTTTCTGACTATGGTGCGTTTCTTATTTTCATGTTATATGATAGTTCAGTGAACGGCTTAAGAATATTCGTCCTATTTAGACTGTAGTTTGAGGATTTTAAGAAGCATTTTCATGTGGGTTGTGTTTACGTTTCCAAATTCTTTACGTTATTCCACAGCTTGGCGTTCAGCCGATCCATTGACTGCGCGTCCCACTGTTCTTTCCCTTTTGTGTTGTTTGCAGGTATGTGTTTATGTGTACTTCGAAATCGCCGGCTGTACCAATTGTCTTATTAGTAAAGACATGGTATGGGGTAAATGGTGACTGTGTTCTGAATGTTGTGCCCAGCTGTCAGTCGCGCTCACAGTTTGTTGCCTAACCAGTTTGAGCGCTGATGCATCAACTTTTTCGGATCTATCAATAAAGTGGCCTGCAGTTTTTCAAGAGTACAGCCGTTACCTTGTATTGGTGATCATTCGTCAAATCGACACTTTCCTTGTGGTTGATAATACATACTGTTTTCAGAAAACCTATAGCAACTGTTATTTAAATCATCTCAAACTCTTTGGAACGACCCACTTCGGATTTCCTTATGAGTCCTGCCTGGTACGCAGTGACAAACGTTGATTTCAGTAGCCTGATAGGAAGTCATTGTGTGAGTTTTCTTTGTACTCAGCTTGTCTTCTTAGCTGAAGGACATTTACATACTAAACGTGGACACATACCATTTACTTTACACTGTAACTGTCGTAGGCTTTGTTACAAACTATGATTATGAGGCAGTGGTAGACAGGGTGAGAAATTATGTCGTGAACTCATCTTTTGTTAAAGACTGATGAAAATGGCTTTCTTGTCAAGCAGAAACTGGATGGTTAGAGTTTTTCCCATATTGTTTTTCATAGTAAATGTTCCTGAACCCACCGGCTATTTTTACTTGGCGGTGTTACTTGATTTTTTTTAATCCCACTGTCACGCCAATCTGGGTTGTACGCATGTATGGTTCATTTGTAATTCTTTCGGTACTCTGTACTTTGTGGAAGTATTAAAAATTCTTCGCCACGTAACTTGGTGTATAATGTGCCTTGTGGATATTTTATTATATTTTCATTTCTTCTGATGACTGATACTTACACGGATCTCATGAAGTCCACCAGGTAATCAATGCTGACGGTAGTTTGCTGTCTTCGGTTGTAGAGGTTCACGCATGAAGTCAATGGGGAGTTTAATGGTTGGGCATATCCCACAAGACTGGCAATAGTCCATTACATCTCTTTATTGATATGGTCTTCAAAATCGGTCCCGTGTTGCTTCATCAAGTCCGATCATTTCTGTATGTTACATTCCTTCACTGAGATCTGCTAACATTTGATTCATCTGTTGTCGAAGCATAAGGATTCCTCTTGGCTGTTGATACGAAATCGAAGTACAGAACTTTCACAAGGTGTTCTCACATAACAGGTGCATCGAGTTTTATAGATTGTTTTAGTATTGATGTGTTGTAGCACTGTTCGTAAATGAGAAATATCTTCGAGTCACTTGCGTGAGTCTTTCGTTTGCGCACTTACTCTGAGAATTGGCAGTTGATAGCTGCCACATATTGATTGCCGCAAGGCGGACAGTGGTCATTGCGGGGAAGCGAATTTTGTGGACAACATGCGATGACACGGCGTCTTCTGGAACGATGTTTACACCTGCACTCTCGTAGTTCTTGCAGCCTATTGTTTGACTTTCGAGATCTTTAAAATTTGATATCCAATGTATATTGACGGTTTACTTGCACTAAAAACATTCTTTCCTGGTGATACTGCCGACTTGATTTGAGTAAAAATAGGTGCTAAAATTTATTTTCTTGTCTCGCAGCAACTCTTCTTTCTCACTTTAGTTGCAAGCGTTGTGAACCACAACTGTTTTTCCATCATGACCTCTGGGATACCACAGCCCCTGTTGCACAAGCACCTGTGTCCAAATCTGGTCAGAGGGTGCTGTAAACCATCGAGGGGATACACTGGTTAGTTCACGATACAGCAGCGCGCTTGACAAAAATCGAATTATCCTTCTGGTAATAATTAACACAGAAAACCTCGGTCCCAAAAATACCGCGACTTTCCCCGTTATTTACTCCTAAGACAAGCCAAAAGACGCGTGCAAAAAACAGCTTTGTTCCGTCCCAAAATCGTGTGCGACAAAGCGAAAAATACAAGGTATTTATATGGTGTGTAGTGAATTAAAAACATTCTCGAATCAGAAAATAGGACAGTTACCAAAAAAAAATAGTTAGGATCACTGAGCCACCGATGAGCTTAGCGGAATTAAGGTAGGACAGAAAAAAGAATCAGGGTTACCTGTCGACCGTTCTGGACAGCTCCGATCATTCTGATTGGATCAGTCCTTATTCTCGAGGACGGAAGGGGTTTTGGACGAAAAAAATTGGACTCCCGAACAGAGAGTTTGCATCCGGGAGTTTTTATACTGATACCCAAGACGATTCACGTAAGCGACTGATTGCATGTTTGCATTCCTCGATCCAATTAAATTGTCGGTCATTTCTCATGAACGTGCTTGAGAAGTCCGTGGAACATCCATAATACGAAGGCTAGAGTTGACCACGACCAGATTTGCTCTATTTTTCGGAGATCTGTGCGGATTTTTGAGCAACACACCTTGGATATGCAACGTTCCGAGGTTTTTACTTTCAACTTTTGATCAACTTAGTATACCTGTCGAGTTTTGTCAGTTTATTTTCCTTCTTCCATGCGTATTCACATCGTCCATCTGGACGCGCAATTTTTGCGGAATGGGATCATGTCTTCATAAGACGTTAGACAACTCAAACGACAGGGTTTGAACGTCATACGATCAAGTTGGCATGGTAAAAAGCGTCTTTATTTGCCTACTGTTCTGAATTTCACCCACCTATCTTTGGTTGGATTCACACATTCGGAAAGGTAATTGAATGTGCAGCTTATCAAATTGTTATGGGTTTTTCCTTATCTTCCAGTTGGACTTTTGTGGTTTGTAATTTTTTCCAAAAACCCACATTGACAGACGTGTTCATTTTCGACGAAATTTGAAGCCGTGTTTGGGGAATTTTGGGGTTTCGGTGCTTCAGACTGGCTTTGAATTCGACTGACCTCGCTGATACACCATTGGTTGTGACCATATTAGTAATTTGTTGTGGCAAGTCGTTCTCATAACTTTGTCATCGCTGTGTATCACGTATATAGTGTGCCTCCTGTATTTCAACTCCGACAGGTCTTAAGCTGACTGCTAATTGTTACCTGATCATAGCTTTAGTTCACCTGAAAACATACAGACCGCGTTGGAAAGGTTCAATAATATGCCCGGTCCATTCGCTGTGCACTTCCATACTGTGTGGTCTCATAAAAATGATATGATGTTGATCTTATCTTTGTCGTTACAAACAGGCCATTTAAGATTGTTGACCACTCTATCTATTCCAGGAGTGTCATCTCATCGGATCGCAACATTACTGCCAAAATTACTGTGAGGATGGTCAGGGCATGTGGGGAGTTCGCAAATGTCAGTCGCCTATGGTACCGCACAAACTTGATGTTATCTCAATTTTTGGGTTTTCCGTGCGTGTATACGTTCACTTTTACGCTATCGTTCAGGGACATGTCCTGTTTCTGTGGAAGATGCGCATAGGCTCTGGTTATTCGACCTCCGACTAGTTGCTGTTAAGTGGACTGACTGTGTGAGCAACGCGACAGTCCGTCTGCGCCTGTTTGGGAAATGTGCAAGTTGATGATCGCTATCTGAGGTACCGAGGATACACAGACTGCAATGACTAAATCGCATTCCATATGCCGACAGAGCGTTTGTCGCACCACTCTTTGTTCATTGTGGCTGCTGATAGTTGGAATGACGCGCGAGGCGGCCGGGCGATGACGTGATCACGGGCGAAGGAACCCTTGACCGCTCTGCTGGGTAGGGCTGGTGAGTGCTGCCTGCCAGGATTGCTGAGTGAGAACACTGATATGGTTGTGCCATAGTCAGTGGCGAGCCTGTATCCGCAGGTTTGCCTACTCTTCTCCGTTATGAAGCTCATTTGCTTTTGTTTCTTCGTGTTCCCTTTCGCCGCTGTACATTTGTACCTATTTATTACTCCGTTACTTCGTGTGCTACTGTCTGGACCAACAGCAGCCTGAGTCGTAGTAACCATGGATGCAGCTGGAAGGTGAAAATGATTATGGTATGTGAACGTGAAAAAACGAATCGTCATATGGTAGTTTGAACACCCGCTTTACCCTCGATTTCATTTGACTCCCTGCAACATTACCGTTTTTGTCCTGCTTTCTGTTCACACTTCCGGTTCTGGGTTACGCTTTACTATCAGTTTCTGTGTTCTTCGCCTGAAGTGGATTACCTACTGGTTTCAGCCGAACATGGCCCGAGTTCAGCTTTAATGTGATCATGCATGTCGTGATCGCTTAGGCCATATTATGCTCTCCGATTAATGCACCTCATTATCAACCATCTTGGAGCGTTAGCCGGATTGAAGTACTTCCATCTATTAGTTCTTTGACCAATTGTGGGCACATCCAGGCCTCATGCGCAATTCACTTTTGGTACTGCTGGAAGACTGCTCGTTTTGTTGGCGCCTGTCTTTACGGGAAGGAAACTAACTTTCCTAGACTAAACAGTAGCGCAGTTTGCGGTGGTCCACGGTTGCCGGATTACTACGACCTCCATTGTTGTATCGCGTGTGTGGTCTCGAGAATAGAATGAAAATAACTTGATGTCATAATGTTAAAACGGATATCAGATTGCGCTAGGGAGCATGACTGGAATTTTTGCGTGGTCAGTCCATTTACTCGAATCGTTCATCTGTTCATATCTATGGGACGGCTATTGCATGTGCGGACAGGTATGGACCAAGATTCTTCTGGGTTCTGAACAGACACAGGTTCGAAGCTAGAGTTTCGTTCTTCTAGATTGACCACATGAAGATAACGGACCCACTCACATCTGCAAGTGTTCAGTGATACCAAGAAGACAGTTCTTCTAAAGAAACACATCGCATAAGGATGCTGTTACAAATACCATAATGTCGAAGAGGCTGCGCGTGCGTTGTTCTGTTTGGCAACTCAACTTGATCTTTGGGTGGTTGTCACATCCCGCGACCCTGGCATAAAACTGCTCTATATTGCATAGATAATTCTACAACACCGAATCACAAACCGCCTACTTTCGATTTCCAGTCAACCGACGTCGCTACCCGTCTTCACAGAGTAATCAAAGAATTAGGTTGATCCCCTCACATACAGCACACGGGATATGAGCCTAGTTAGCGTTGGCAAAAAGACTAGATGCTACAAGCGGATGTCATCCATAAAAACACGTGATATGTTGGGTGAATCCTGGTAGGTTTGGGAATGAGCGGTCTTCGTGGGTTCCAGCAGTTTTGGTCAACTGAAGGAGGTCAAAAGTGCAATCCGAGTGAATCTGAAATAGATCGGAACTTGGACTACATACAGATGAGTGTAGACCTAAGAGCTATGGCTAAATGACTTTGAAGCTAACACTACACTGTCCGTAGCGTCTGTGGGTTTCATCACAGGAGATGAATAAGAGGGGAAGACAGTCAACTCTATCTGAGAGAGACAGGCACAAAGTTTACCGGCTGACGTCGAATACAGCAACGAATTCTTTGACAGTAGAGAAAAGGCCTGCTCGAGAAGTTTTGCCAAGATTATTGATAATCGAAGGATATGACTGTTAGTCTCCTCTAATCACAACTCCGGCACAGTTTAAAGTGAACAGTTTCGCCTCTCATGGATATCCCGATGAGAATCTGCTATGGCCAGCGTTAGTGTGTGAAGATGGTGCCAACACGACATTAGAAAGAAAGTCGTGTCTTGTCAAAAAACCTACGTAGTCAGTGACGGTTTGGCGGCATGTTCACGCATGCAAATGTGCGTGGCTCAATCCCACTGAATTTTGAACGAAATTCTAAAACATTTGCTTTTATAATGCTTTCTATTGCTCACCCACAAACCGACAAATCATGACCGGTTCTTCTTTGTCTATACACATCAGGTAAAGGTAATCTGAAGGGGATCAAGTCGGTAACTCTTCGCGTAGCCATCAGTTTTATGAGCATAGTTAGTGATGGAGACATTTGTATGTGTCTGAGTTATAACATGCTTTCCATTCCGTTAGCGCCGGTGGATAAAGTCCTCGGATTGCCAGATTAGATCGGCTGGGACTACCAGGGATTGGAATGGTGCATGTAGTCCTTATTGATGCTCACCCTCAAGTCATTGGCCCACGACCGAATTCGTCCTTCGCTAAACACTCAATCAGAGTCAGTCCCAAGTATCCTCAGGGTTATCCAAGTTTCCCGTTTACTATGTATCAGTTTAGTTGCATAGCAGCATAGATCACAGGGAGCATTCTGAGGTTCAACCGTACTCAAGGATGAACTCATTTGAACAGCTATACTGCGGACAAGAGAAAGCTTTAAAAACAGGTGAAGAACAGGGCGAGATGAGTCGGCGCTTTCTCCTGTCAGTGTCGTGAGATGAGATTGGAGACATTACTTATTCGTTCTCTTCGAATCACTGTGGTGGCTGCCAACTGGACGAGCGAGTTCGATACTGAAAGCAACAGTTGAATACATTAGTAACATGGCCACTTAATCCTAGAAGACCTCCTATTTCGAGGTAATCGACCATTAAGCCATCATTGATGAGAACGTAATCCAGTTCGACTGGTTCGACACGTTTGTGGTTACAAATATGTTCGATTGGTCTC
>LUCH01000397.1:20269-102236 GCA_013368495.1 Paragonimus heterotremus
GAATGCTCCCTGTGATCTATGCTGCTATGCAACTAAACTGATACATAGTAAACGGAAAACTCGAATGACCTTTAGGATATTTAGGATTGAGCTCCATCCGAATTCCGAAGTTCACTTCAGAAACGCTGCACCGCTATTCTTGCGGAATATTGCCTGCAGCGTGTGGTCAACAAGTTGTTAATTCTGTTTATTTCATTTGTAAAATCATATTCCTTTTTTTTCTTTCATTGGTAACGCAAAATTGGGTGTTTGGCACCGCAGAATTAATCGAAGTGTTTGTTAAGTTTACTGCGATGCTAACTGACGGTAAGGTATCATCTTTACCTCATTTTTTCTATGGTTTACCGCCGCTCCAACATTCGTTCTTTGGTGTAGTGTATGCTTTTAGTAGACGCGTTTCCTAAGGAGAAATCCAGGACGCGTCACGCCACATCGATCTGCCGGCCTTAGCGGGATCTTCTGCACAGTCCAACAGAATGTCGGTATAGCTTTATCTTGTTGCGCATTTCTAAAATTCGTACCTCTCTTCTCGAAATTTTCGTCCCGGCAGATTCTCTTTCTAGCTTTACCGTTCGTTCACCTTGACTTTTACTTTCGTAGCTCTGATACTACGCCTGTTCTTGATTTTAGGTTTATCATCCTTTATCACGTGATCTATTGTTCTGAGATTCGGAACACTGGAAACCTCCACTTGCACCAATACTTTCTGATCTTTTTCAATTACATTGCTCACTTTTGGACGCAAAATGCGATTATTTATGAGACAACAAGCGGCCAAACGCACCCGAAATCGAGTATCCAATCCAACTCTGCGGAAATCCGACAATCCAGGCTGCTGAAACATCAGTTCTCTTAGTTGAAGGATGCGTTTCTATACAATCAGCGATTTGAACGAATTTTATATCACAAAAGGTAATCGATGGAAAACGTTAGAGTATTTCCAGTGATTCGGTTGAATCAATAAGCTTAAATAAAAGAGCCAAGTTCTGAAGCAAATGTAAATCTTCGGACCCGGAAGAATTTCGTATCTAAGCCAGCTAACAATGGGAGAGTCAGTTAGCTAATTCCCTTGTTATTAGATTTGGCAATAGCACAATTTCCCACGGTTGCCCAGACCTTAACGTATTGCGTATGTTTTCGTGAAGAGGTGGTCAAACGCCTGATCTTACTGTTCAAAAGATAGAATTCGTTGTATCAGAATATCCTCGAGAGAAAAATCAGCAAAACAATAAAAATACAACCGTGAAATAAAAGCATTCTCTACCCAAAATAACAAAAGAGAAAATGGATCGGATTAGACTACTAAAACACTCCATACTGAGACATTTAATACCATGTTGTCCACATCTTTAAAACAAACAATCTAGCCATGAGTGAAACTACGGCGTGAGTAGCAAGACAGTTTTACTCGCCTCGTGTCCTTAAGTGCACTTTCTTCACAGACAACCCGGCCAAACAACGAAAACATTTGCATGACTAAGCGTGATAAGCCACCAGCTCACCTAATGTCTCTATCCACCAACCACATGACTGGCGACAGTATTAACCCGAAAACGAACCTGACCTACAGTAGACACCTCCTTGGTGAATGACTTAAATTTTCTGCGCCAGGTCATTATCTTTCTAGCCTGCACCATGTGCCAGTCGGACACTGTTTCAGTAGGTAGTGCTCGGCCTGGCAGAGGACTAACCGGTATGTTCAGGACATGTCCCAACCATTTAAATCTCTGCAACCTCAAAGATTGAATAAAAGAGTTCACCTGACCGTCACTACCGAATACCCGCTTCATAACCTCTTCGTTGCTTACTCGACGGTGCTACCCGATGCCAGCGATTAAATGCAGACATTGGTGGTCAAATACCTGAGGACGGTCCATGTATTTTACCCTAAGGCTTATATCTCTGTAGACACAAGTGTCCTAGATTAATGAATACTGCTCTAGTCTTAGAAATACGCGCTTTTATTTCGTTATCTACACCTCCATCGCAACTGATTAAACTTTTCATGTACACAAACCGGTCAACAATCTTCGTAACTTTAACACCTAGCATTGGGTCTACGTAGTCACAGCGGCCTTGCAGAAACACTTGGTAGTTTGAGGCTACAAAGCGCGTTCCGAAACGTTTTGGTAAAGTACGAAATAGTGTCTAGCGTTGTTTGTGCTGCTTGAAAGTTGTCAAACAGCACTCAGTTGTCAGCGTAATCAAGATCAGTCAGTCTTTCACTAAACAGGAGGTCCAGGCCGGCATCTTGTGAGTGCTTCCGACAGTCCTCTGTTATTTCGCACGCGGCAAGATTAAAAAAGGTAATAAAAAATGGACAGCCCTGACGTACACTGTTCTTGGCACTGGAGCAAGGATAGCGGTTTAACGGTGAGCCGTAACTCGAAGTGAATTCTAAGAATAAAACAGGGACAGCGTGTTCACATACTAGTTTGGTACACCGCTCGAATGTAATAGATCGATCCACTTAATGGAACACACCATTACAGTCGTGAAAAACAGTAAGTGTTGGCCGGGTGTGCACATCACGATGCTCCAGGATATGACGATTGAAAATTAGATCAATACATCATTGCTTAAGATGAAACCCTGCCTGTTTTTTCCTAATGCCTGACCCCACGAAGTATAATAGATGCCAGTGTCCTAGTAATGATTGGGGTTGAGTTAATTCCCCTATGGTTTTCTTAAGGGCGTTGACCCTCGCGAGTGATCCAGGCGGA
This sequence comes from Paragonimus heterotremus, assembly GCA_013368495.1. Taxonomy (NCBI): domain Eukaryota; kingdom Metazoa; phylum Platyhelminthes; class Trematoda; order Plagiorchiida; family Troglotrematidae; genus Paragonimus; species Paragonimus heterotremus. Next base: position 22,993 of record LUCH01000397.1, read on the forward strand.
AAGGGTATTCACAGCCGTCCATACACGTTGACACATCTAAGTCAAATTTTATACTAACGCTTCCCCACTTTCTTTGGAAAATGGCGGCACGAGATTACCTGGACCTGTAGACCTATTACGTTAGAGAGGTGAAACTCAATTGCGGACCTTAGCCTTAGTGGGTGGTCTTGAATCTTCCGACCAGGGTACAAGTTTGTGGCGGCAACACAGTGAAATCAATAGGCTAACTACACTGACCCTTAAAGTATTCTGCCCAGAACTCCAAATTTCTGATCTTATTGAGGATAAGTGTGCCGTCTGACTCGCTGATAGCACCACTGAGAGATGGACGTCCTGCATCAGTGGAGCAGATAAGCCTGAAGAGCCCAGTATTATTCTCGGTTTCTGTCTTGTCAACTTTGTCCATTAACTAAGACACAAAAAGTCCGCAGCTCACTTCTCAGCTCCCTACTTACATCCTTACATGTTCAAACTGAGACCAATTCTGATTTGGAGAGGAGGTCGCCAATCATGACAATGACACGTACGATGCTTGAAAATGATAAGGGCCCAAACTAGTCTGTGCTCGGTACCACCAATCTTACATAATATATATATGTATATATACATATGTAATCCATTTTCATTGGGGGGCTATTCATGCAAAATACAGTCGAGCGTCTTTGTGAAGAGTTGTTGATTTTGTGACCAAAATTACTGCTCCTCTCCTAATAATGGAGAAGATACTGGTGAAAGATGTACGGCCGAAATATTTTTCGTCTGAGGGAATCGTTTTTTGAACAGTAAATTAGCATACAATATTCGGATTAGTTGATGGTCTATGTTGTTATTCGTGTGACTATGAATTGTGCTTTTGATACGGCACAAAAGTTGAGCGTTCATGATCAGCACTGTTCTACCTTCTGGTGAATGTTTGCCTTGCGTGTATGACTTTCACATATCAAAAACTTACCGTGATTTACGGTTAGTTTCGTCATACTATCGGAACGATCTGGTGACAGCCCAAAATAATAACCGTACCACTTATGCGGTAAATTCTGATCTCTGTTAAAAGTGACAATAATATTCATTGGTTATTTTGTGCCGAATTTATTGCCTTTTTCTTTCCGGGGTCAAAGTAAATAGAAGGTTAGTCATGATCTATCGTGTAATATGAAAAAGAGGTCATAGTGAGTAAAAGATTTCGGGAGACAATGTTAGTAAACCAAATTGGAGGTGGTTTTCCTCTGTCATTCATACGATTAATACAGTATGATTAACGTCTTGTCAAGCTCCCGTCTAAATTACACCACCCGTAGAATAAATTTTTCGAATGTACATCCATAAAAGACCCTACCCCCAGTTATTAGACACTGAATCACTCAAAAGACGAATAACCAATAATCACAATTGTTTCAATACTGTAATCGATGTGTTCGGTACAAGCAAGCCACAGGTGAGAACATGTGAACAAGCAATCAATCAAATGAATGAATTGGCAAAAAGACGCCACAGGTAGTCCAAGTAGAACCAGCTACATTGGAGCTTTGGTCCGTGAAATATGCAGACATTACGCTTCGTGTGAATGAATGTATGACAGCCGGTTTGCCTACCGACTGCACAGCGAACGATGCGTAGTCAATCATACCATGTGTTTAGGCACTGTCGATGTTGGTACAGTTAACCGTCATGTTTATACTTAATATCAATTGACATGGGAACGGACTTGTATAGGAGGAATTTCATTTTTGCAACAAACAAATTTGGGTGGGATAGTTTACGAAAATGCCGATGACCAGTCTCATGTGCGCTTATTCGGAGATAACCTTTTGTTTTTCTAAGAGCTTTGCGAATAAATGGTATTCCAATCTCCGATCAGCGTTCACAGATTTTGCTTTGTTTGTCATATTGATAATATTGATCTAAGTGAATTAATCATGAAATCTTGTGGAGGAAACGCATTGTTAGTGCACGTCCCATATAAGGACGTGGTTCAGACTATCGTTATTTCCCAACGCAGGGTTAACAGTTTGTTCGTTCTCAGACGGCAGACTGTCACATGTGATGAATTCTTCATATCCGTCTCCACCACTGATTACTTTCATCTGTGTCGCGATGGTTGTGCACGGATTGACAGATGCTCTTCGTACACCTAGAAGATACTGACGATGCTGTTGTTGACATTGCTGTTGTGAAGGAGGTGTTGGATTTAGTGAATTGATTTTGGAAGTTATAGGTTGAGAGAGATGTTGCTCAGCTGAAATGGACGTGGAAGTATTGTCAACATCAGGTTCAGTTTGGTCCCTGCAATTCGGCTGACCGGTAATTGGTGAATAAGATAAAAACGTGACTTGCTTTGTTTGAGACTTTCGATCTACATCTACACCAAGGTTGGAAGGTTGTTGATAGTTTAGATCCCCTTCGTCTCTTTCACTCAGTCTGAATTTTTCGGCTGGCTTTCCAGTTTGTTCCTGTAGAGTTTTTTCCATCTCAGGATTGGAACTCAGCGAGAAATTTGACAGCTCATTCTTTTTGGCTTTCTCGGTTTCAGACACACTCTCAAGGCTTACAAGAAAGCGAACATGACCGATATGTCCTTGTCGAAGAACTGTGGGAGAAAATCAGATAAGAAAGTTAATTCAGACTTCGAAAAAATTTGAAGGATGATTCATTAACACCGTGTTAACGTGTTTTTTAACGAGTGCTGAGCTTAATAAGAGTTTTAGTGCTAACCAGAATTACTTAAAATCTATTCCAACGGTGTCTGCCGTCTGTTCTCAAAAATACATTATTTTGTATCGGAGTTCTTTTGGTCTCCGAGTCAAATAACCTATACAAGTCAGTCATATCTTTCGTATGGGCAAACCAGATTTGTGAGGAAATAATCATTTTCTCACATTTAGTAAATTTGTTACATTCAACCGTACATTTCCTATTATTTCAAAGGGCTGAAAGAATCTAAATGGGTAGATTGAGTTTAGTTCCACGAGATAAACTTAAACGTCTACGTTGAACGGTTCTTTAGGTGAAACCACTCGTAGAACAATTCATAAAACAGAACTAGTGTTGTGATCCAAGAACGCGGATGGCGCAAGGGTTATTTATTAGACAGAGCAATACACGGGTTACACATGTAAACCAAACCTGACACAAAAACACTCATTTGCACGCAGTATTCAGCCCCAGCTAGTCTCGGATACCACAGATGTCAGTGCTCAGTTCCATTGAGTAGCAGAGACTGTTACGGGTGATGCTGCCCCTTGATGATCCTTCTTGCAGTCTTCTTGTGGCCTGTAGGTTGTCAAAAAATAGGCCCTGCACCTGCTACTGAATAGCGGCGATATCAGTAGTATATTACGATCGCTGAACTCCACTGCACTAGTTTGAACGTGATATCTCCAAATCTGCACAAGTGCACAACTTCTAACCACATTTAAGTAAACGGAATCCGCGTAGTAAGTGGCTAGCCTTTTAAAGCTTGTTAGCAATAAATATGTTATCGTAGTTTCTATTGGAGAAAATCTGTTTTCCCCAAAAATGTTTCATTTTTCCAGATATCTTCCAAAAATAATTTATGACTTTAAATTTTGTCTTTTTGCGGCATAACGTGCCAAAACTTAGTTTTGGTGCACGTTTCTCTTCCGTCTCTGATTGCCCCATTCCACTTTTAATGCATCACTTCAGGTGGGATTATTCAAGGCTGTTCAGCGACTCTATATACGCAGACGCTGCTCTGCTGTTATCTGTGGTTTGAGAGCAAATACATTCCCGACTAAAAGTCAAGGTGCTCTGTGTTCCTCTGGGGTTTCCGGGTATCGTTATGCTTTGTGCTACACGTCGGTGATTAGTTTAGTCGTGTGCTAGCGATTTATTGTTATCGTTGACCATCTGCTCATGACAGTTCCATCCTATATGTGAATTAGGAGCCGCTCTGCTTCTGGTAATGCTGAAGCGTCTGGCAGAAACCAACCACATTTTCACTGAACTCATTCCACAGGAATCTGTCCTCACATAGGAACCACCCATCCATAACATCTATTTCGTTATGGAATGAAGCAGTCTCTATGACAACCTTAATGTTGTAGATTGGCCCCCGTAAACAATTCGGCAACAGACTGAAACACGCGCTCTACCGGTACCTACTGGGTTGCAATTTTTTCTCGGCGAGTTTGTCAGTCGTGTTAAGGGGTGTTACACCAAAGGCTGAAACACGTTGATTTTAGGGGGGTGGGAAATATTACCGTTAATTATAACATGTTGGGTGGTAGTAAAATCCTGGTAACATCCCTGTCTAATGAAGTGATCGTGTTTAGTTCTCACCTTTTATTCAACTGGTATTGAGTTGTGCTCCTCTACTACACCTACTCGGCCTAAGTAGTACTGCTTGTTTCCAAACTTTGGGCGAGTATCGTGGCATTGGTTGACATAAACAATAAACTTCCTTCGTCTGCTCTCATTTAATCTGAGCCGATCGTTACTGATGACTCTCATGGTTATTTACTACCCAAATTTCAGCTAAAGTAGCCTACCGTACTGTGGTTGCAAGCACGCTTTGGCATTCGTGATTGACAAAGCATTTAACTTGAGTGGAACCGTCACATCTAACACCTGTTAACTTTCGTGTTATACCAATCCGAAATAACTGAAGCTATTCAAACTCATTGGAGAAAGCTGTCATTTCGGTTGTGTGTGAAAGGTTAATGATTCAGTGAATCAGATCAACAATATACTGAAACATTTCTCAGTTGTCATCTGAGTTGCCAACTATGATTTATATAGGTCCATTCACATTCCTTATAACATTGAAGATGACGTACGTTGTGTCGAAGGCCTGGAGGAAGATCAGGCATTCAATACCGGTGAATAATTGTGTAGATCGACCTTAAAAGGGTTGTCACATCCAGCCAGGTTTTACTACATCGGCAAGATAGACAGCTGTGAAGTTACAAGCATTCTGTCGACATTTGAGTAATAAAAAAAGAAGTCTTGAAAAAAGCTTTGCCTCACACGAGCTTCATTTTCCTGATACATCACACTAAAGACAATTGTGTACAATAAACGCACACAAATGTGATGTACCGTTTTAATTGCCAACTCCCGTAATAAAATCGGTTTTCATGTTTTACTTGGTAACCCTCACTACGTGGCGAGTGGACGAGCATCACGGAGATGAACAAGATGATCACGTGAACAGGCGTTAAAAATTAAGCTTTACAGAGTGCTTGTCAATATCAATCAGTCAACATGGATTTGATTGTGTGAGACCATAGCTTCCTAAAATTTGTGGCACCAAAGCCTAAGTAAGACCACTCTCAGTTTTTAGCCAGACGATAGGGCTTATCAACACAAGTATGGTTTCTACATATTACCGTGTCATGTTTTCATTTCTATGAATAAGAAAATTTACCATTTTGTTCGATTGAACGAAGGTGTGTTTCGATTAATAGCCGAAGGTTTTATTTAGGGGTGATAGGTTATGGATAACTGCTCCGTCAAATGCGATAGAGGTTCACAATGAGGTAACAATGGTACATAGTTACAAGAGTTAGTGTGCCGCATAAACGGCGCATATTCAACTTCCAATGGGGCAGACCGACTGAGAGACTGTCACAAATATCTGCCGAGTATCTTACAGTAGACTCACCTTCAAATCGCGGAGATTCCATGTTACTTTGAGTAGAGGTTATACTCACTCGCGGTATGGCCACTGTTACAATTATGCCAGCGCTTGTCCCAACCCATAGCAAATCCTTGCATACTGTCAAACAGGTTACGCGCAGACAAGCTTCTTTGTGTCGTTTGATTATTTCATCACAGTCTAAATGGAAAATCATGATGATACTGAGAAAATTAGTAACATTATCAGTACGAATCGTTTAATATCTACCATCTGTATACACGAAAGAGATCATTTGTGGTTTATTGTCTTGCAAAAGCTACCCACAAAAATTTAATTTGGGAATTGGGCAAGGAAAAGATTAGTTTCCAGGTCAAGTGGCGGATAGTGGATAGGTTGACACAAACGTAACCTTTGTACTACGATAAGGAGTTTGCGATCATTTTGAAGCGACTTTAGACGTGACCCGATTAGACCGTGCGGGGAATCAGTCTAGTTCAGACATGACGCCAACCATTTATTAGACATCGCGGACATATATGCGCGACTTGCGATGAAGTTTCCCAAATGCAACTGAATCCACAATCATAAACTTTTCTTCTGTGGTGTAAAGTTAGTCCGAAAATGAAAAAGTAATAACTGGTAAAAAATCAGGGGGTTGGGTAGCCCAAATTTAATAGAATGCATTTTCGATTGCAGCTTTTGCGTATGGATAAGTGTTGGCCAATTCTTTTGAAAACACAAATGTTTATTGCATTGTAGATTGTCCGTAAGATGTGCATAACTTACAAAACGACTTGGACTATGTAAAACAGTGATCCATAGAAACTAACTTGCCGTTCAGTGTCAGTAGATGTGAAACCATTCACCTTCGCTCTGATAGGCGTGTTTATTATTGCCTTAGACAAATTAAACCATTGGTGCTTGTATGTGATAGAGACTGAGTGACTCTATAGGCAGACAATCATAGTCTGTACGCAAACGGTTTGTCCATGGTCGTAAAAACACAAACGGTGTTGCATCCTCATGAAAGAATTTGTGTTACATTCTACTCTGAAATTTTTCCCACCAAGGTACCGTTCTCGGTCTGACCACAATTGCCTGTCACCCATATTTTTTAAAAACTCTGTACCTTATCGAAATTATTCTGAGACGGTCATTTGGAGGTATTCCTATTTCCATCCCGCAAGGCTGAAGAAATTAAGCCAATTGTCAACGAACCAAAAAAACATTGGAAACCATAGTTTACTTACGTACAAGATATTTCACATCTCAAGCCCTTCACTGGCACATTTTTCTCCGCTAAATGTGGGTGAATGCTTAAGGAGTTATTCACTCGAACTGAAATGTGGATTGTGCACAGTGTGGACAGAACCGTTACACATTGGAATACAATATCCACCTCTAAGGAGACGATTGAGTCGGTTGACAACTTTAAATTCCACTAAGTATAGTGAAATTTAGTGAATTTACGCATATCTGATAGAATATTGGTTCAACGTGTTTCTATGTTCTTTGTTTGATGCAACTGCATGTCGGCAGCGTCATTGGAGTTCCTTTTTATTCCCTTCTGTTCAGATTTATTTATATTCATAAGCCGTCTAAAACGTTTCTTTTCAAAAGAAACAAACTGACAAAAACGTACAAACGAATATCTCTATCTCTTCCGCAGCAACTCGTGAAACTGTCAACTAAATGAAAATTGCATGGTTACCATTACGGATCATCAAGATGACTACAATTCGAAAGTTCGGTAATTAAAGTATCTATTCTGATGAGTGTTAGTAAGATTGATGGTAGTCATGCAGTGTGGTTTTGAAGATGTATATCACTAAGTTGTCAGAGCTGCTTTCCCTATGCTTCAGCAGTAACACCTATGAACTGTTACGAAAATACAAACTGTTTGTCACGTTTCAATTTTGCCTACTACTTATTTATAAGTAGACAAAACGTTTTAGTATACTGATGAATAGCAGATGAAAAATGTGATGGCTAAAGCGGCAATTGTTTTCGAATAATTGGCAACGATAACCAGTGTCTCTATTATAATTTCGGATGGTCGTATCGGGATTAGTGGTCATCATCATTTGCACCTTTGAACACAGACCAAAAACGCAAGTTTGTGAGGAAGTGTTCAAGTTTTCAGGTGTTTAGTCCTTTCATTAAAGGGTTAACAATAAGGATTATCTATTTAGATGCTTACGTAAATGTGTGCCAAACAGTCGGTAAATCCAGTGAAACCGAAAGGAGAAAGATTCTTCTGTGTAATTTTGCATGCAAATAAGACTTCAATAAACTATAGTGAGAGTAGATTAATCTAGACTTAACTTTTTACAAGTAGGGGTAGAAGTAAATTATGGCAGTACCGGTACTAACTTTCAATAACGGTGTGATTGCCTCCCTTAACACCGTTCCAAAAACGACTGCATCTTACCTTATAAAATGGTACAGAGAACATAGAAAAGTTCCTTTCAAGTAGAAGTAACTGAGGGGCAGCTAAACAGCCACGAAAACGTTTATTCATTTGCTCACCCATAGCTTTCCCAACGTGTAAAATAAAACTACTTTGTAATATACCTGGCAATGAACCTTTGTAGGGATGAAATGCATTAATGGCTATGCCATTTGGTCAACTGATTCGAGCTTATGCAAAAATTCATCTGGAATTCAGAAAACTGATTATAATGATTTGAATTATTCTGTTGCCTAACAGGTGTCAACGTTTGGCAATGGCTTTTTGACATAACACTGGCCATCACATGACATTTCGTGTATTCTGGAGCCGGCAACCGAAACACCCAAATGTCAGTTTTTGCACATATCCTAAATTTGTGAAAAAATCGCTGCATACTAGTTTTCGGCTATCTGAGGATGCGAGTTGCGCAAGCAGATCCGTCGAGTACTTGGCACATTTTCGCGTATGCTCCTTTTTTCATAGACGCCTGAAAAATTATGAGACAATGACATTTGTTGATATTAACAACAAGGTTATGAATATTCAGTAGAACGTACGCTTTAAGCTCTGAAGGACGACCGGTTTCAGATCGATTTCCATCAAAAATTCCCCAGTGGTTGCATGGTACAAACTGACACGTGGACTATTTTCCGTAGCAAGCCAGACAGTCTGTTTACCATAAACCATCAGCTGTATACCACGAGGGTCAGCAGGATTTCCGTTGATAGGAAACGATAGCTGTAATGAGAGTTTGTTAGAACAAATATGATCAACGTGGACAACAATACTTCACTCGTGAATTGTGGCATGCGGTTGTCATAAAGTTACGTATTATGACGTGTACAACTGACAGTGAAATAAACAAGTAAAATTTGCCGTTGAAGGTAAAAATAATGAAACAGTTCTATTTCACAAAAACTATAAAAATCTCTTCTCAAACAGTTCTTCTCGCGACGCCCACATACCATAAGTGATACGGAAGCAGACAACGAGTAATTACCGTGTGAGGGAAAGGCTACAGTGGTAAGATAGCAAGTTATATTAATGTGCCTTCTGGAGTCATTTTCCTGGTTGAGACGGACAGAAACAAGTATAGCCACCGAGTTCAACTATCCGAGACCGCTATTGATGCTATTAACCGAAAGTCAACCAGTTTAGTGAGTAGCTACTACTGAATATCCACGTATCTACACGATCTGCAATTCATAGCGTTCTGGTAGCTGCTTTTGTTTCCATTCGCCATTTTCTTGGTTTTTCATCTAGCCTGTTGTGCCAGTACATTTGGAACTCCGCAACGATTGTCCATTAGCTTAAACGGTCTGCATCTTCATATTTTCGAAATTCAATTACTTTAACTCGTTTGGCCATTACCACAACAAATTTGCCACACATCCTGATCTTTGCTTCCTGAAGTCACAAACTCGTAAATGTCCCGGAATGTGAGCATCTAAATTGGCATTACTGCAAACAAACGAACGGAGAGAATCAGGTAACTTTCCAGTGGAACTTATCACCTTTGTATTTCTTTATCCGATTTTTTTAAAATACCAACTACTTTCAAACATAGTGGACGGTTGATAAACTTTTTAATTCAATTTAGCTTGCTGGTTGGATAAAACAGTACGACGATAATCATTCCAAACGCTTCCTGAGAATGGTTTTCGGCCACAACATTTTGAAATCCTCGTGAACAAGCAGGTGGTATATTTATACCTAGCTGTGCGTAAAAACCTGAACCGACTGCAAAGTCTATGGGAATGCGACAGCTGCGATCAATCGTGGGTGGTGTTCAATTTGAAATTAACCATATCTCCGACTACTCATCAGTAGTATCAAAATAAGCCAACGGATACGTAACCCTGACTCTCTCAAATCATGGGTTTGTTGCCTCTCGTTTGCTTCAATTTCACAATCGGCTTCTCCTTATACTTCCATATGTTTGCCACCTATCTGCTAGAAATAGCACGTTAACAACTGAATGAGACTTTGCTCTGATTCGGAAATGAGTCGCACGCGTGTAAGTGACCTTAGCTGACGCATATTGTTATCGGTGCCTGAACCACAAATGTAGTGCTACGTGAGCGGGAACGGTGAACCAGATAAGTTGGACAGTTGCACCAAATTTTACTTTCAGACATTAAAACCTGTGACTGGAAATGTGGGAAGCAAACAAGAAATCCATGATGCATTCTACTTATTTGGTTATCCGAGGTGTTGGAAGTCCTTAACTTGTGTGGAAGAATATTAGGCGACAGAAATTGTGAACTCATGATCCAGGACCAAAACACTATCAGTATAAGTAGGCAGACTAATTGTGACTGATTATGATCTGTACGAAGTAAAGTAACACAATATGACAGTACACCCTCCACCAAGTGAGGATTATTGATGCACTCAGCATAAAATTCAAACGGAGAATCCACCTCACTAAATAATCAGATCTGAACACTAATGAGATTATACAAATTAATTTTGAACCCAAAATTAGTCAAACAACGAAAAATCCCTGTAGAATTCGTGAAAACCAATTTTTCAGCGAGTACAAATGTTTTCGATAAGTTGCTATCTTGGGCTGGCACAACTACACACCAAATTGAGAAAAAGTAAAGGAAGTTATTGATCATGAATGGTACGAGGACAAGACGACTGGGTAAAACACAAACAGGACTTCGTTCTGGTTATGCTCACAAACGAGGTGTTTTAGAAAGTCAATGTTAATTGGAGTAGGTTGGAGGGACGGGATCAAATTGCCGCGTTGGTTGGGTGTGTCTCTTAATATATAATTTTACTAGCACAAGATGAGAATTAATCCAAAACAGTTCGCCGGAAAATCGGTTTTCATAAAACCAGTCAATTTGAATTGCCACCCAATTAAGCAATCCCAAAAATGTGCTGCTAAAGGCAGACAATAGAATTTAAAGTGAGAACTTACCATTAATTGTAAGATCTGTGGTAACGACACTTGGTATAGGTACGAGATACCAAGAGTCACACGTGTCTATAACGTTCTTCATGATGAATATGGTGATCGTTTTTGCACTCACTTCCACTCTCGTCAAATATCCTAAGCGCGATATCTGATTTTGAGAAGCTTTAATTGATAACCTGGCTTATACTTATTAGCTCTGTGTATTCAATGAGCTTAGTTCAATTTAGCGACATGGTGGACCCAAATCAATTAAATTAACAGCCAGCAAATGCTATTTGAAAACATTGTACCACTATTCAAACTCGCACAAGGCAACACGTACGTATCTGATTTAGACACCAGTAAATGTGAGTATATGCAAATGTGACCAACTCAAATTCAACATTAGTTAGCTACAGCTGCATTAGGTTTTATATATGCATGGCGTATTATTGTTGTTGACATGAAATTTTGTGAAAATGTTTGGCCGACTTAATCTAAGCAAACAGCATCTAGAGGCACTGGCAGGACCACTGTTAATTCCTTGATAGTAAGGGGTTTAGGAGATGCATGTGAAGAATAGAGGGTAATCAATATTCTGTGAGTCTTCAACTAGGAGTGATCCTCCATTGACCCCTTCGATTCATGTAGATCATGTGCAACCTAGATATAACGTGTAACATGCCACTAACATAGTTCTGCAGTAGATACAGAATGGTAATAAGGGTGTCGAATTCGAAAATGACCAACGGAATATAAACTGCGTTAACCACGAATACATTGGGTCTCAGCTATCAGGTCAGTGAAACGAACCGTCTCATTGTAGTAGCAATGAGAAGGTGTAAAAGAATGATACAGTCCAATGTGTTTCGTATAAGTCAAAGTAGTTAAGCCACACACAAAGTGAAGGATAATTGAAGATTTGCTTCACATAAATTGAACATCACTCAGCTAATCAAAGAGTTCGACTATTTCCCTCGAAATGTAATCATTAGGCTCGAGTTTTGTCGTTTTTAGTTTTCGTCAGTAGCATAAACCATTGCGGTAACCTTGATTCAAAGTTTGGACCACATTTCTTTGAAATAATCATACTGACAAAACGTCTGTGGCATGCTAGTATGGAACGCTAAATGATGACATCTAAACGAGCGAGCTCAAATTCTTATGAACAAATTATCCAAACATCTTGAAAGAAGTTGCAGTTGATGTCCTATTGACTTCACTCAATAACTCTAGGACGCACATGTGCACAAACTATGGGCTACTGGGATTTCGACTTCATTTAGAAAGCCACTGACGTTTGGTTACAACTTTATCATTCACGTACAAGTTTTAGCTAGGCACCTTAAAATGTGGGGGTAATATTCCTATTGAGGATCACGAATTGTGTGATTGAAATTTCGGACCATAACTTAAGCTTTTCTGCTGGCATATACAGACAACTTTTATGATAACTACTCTGTTGGTTTCGTGACCACTCAGGTCCTACGACGGCAAAACTATGGTCTATTTATACCAATCAACATGGGTGAGCCAACAACGTTACCGAGGCACGAAAAGCGCAATCGTGTATGAGCAGAGTCAAACCTATAGGCGTGAATCACTAAAAACGATGCTTTTCACTAAATCATTGGGATATCTGTAGGCTACTGCAAAGTGCACAAATTTTGTTATTAAGCTGAATTTATGGACTGCCGATATTTACGCTCATCTTTACTTAACCATATCTTCAGATATTGTTCACATAACATAATAATGTGAAACTTCGCTTTAAGCACACAGAGAATCAGAGCAGTGATAAAACTGCGCTGGTCAAGGAGGTGATCGGATGCCTTGAATATAGACACCCTCATTCATTTTATGACTATATGTGAAATTCACGAAGTACAACAGATAAGCCGACAAGTTATTGATGCCTACTGCAGATAAATCACGTGACCATTTATGTCCACCTGTTTGTCAAAACCTATGAATCTATAGTAACAGGTTCCATCCGATCTCATTGATTGAAGCACCAAGCGAAGATAAGAAATTTTCCACGAAATAATAAATATATTTTTGCATACTGATACATCACTCAATCATTTTTACATATACGGGAGGCTAATTGACTTACCAATCTCCTACAGGTTCAGAAAATAGACTGTTAGGAACGGAAACAACCCTCCTGTAATGAGGTGTTCATGAGAAAAATTCTGCACATTGACGACCTGTTGTAGCTTGCATTCATTTGATTGAAGAGTTATGGGCAATGTTGATAAAAAATGATGAATGAACACTGGCAGTGTACACCTGATGAACCCATTTTTCGGAACGATCGGGTAGACATGAAAACATTATTATATACTCTGTTTCTCATGGTTCTCAAGGCAGAACGTTGGAACGGTCGAGTATCAGAAACCGAGTCTTACAACCCACTCGAGAGATTAGGTATACGGTAATATGTACATCGTGAACGAACTAGGGGGCCTCAGCACGGTATAAGCACAAATTACTCAAACGAGTATTAAAATAAGTTCCATGATCAATGCAGCTTCAAAATTGAACTTTGATTTTTGAGCTGTCCATGGGCAACACATCCCAAATGACTAGACAGCGCAAAATGCGCTGGAAGAAAGCATAAAACGGCCAACATATCCTCTCTGTTGTCATGACTGAAAGAAAACTTTACGGGCTATTTAGCCAAATGAAAATAGTGAAAAATACTTTAAAGACATGATCTGTAAGAAATGAACACTTTTGTTCAGCCTAACCACAAAACCTGGCTTCCCAAACCACCTGTCCATGTCAACCAAACCAAGCATGTAATACCATACAAATACGTTTATCTTACACTCTGGTTTATAGGTGACTCCACAGTTGATATAATCGCTGAGAAATTCACTGAATCCGTAGGTTACGGATGTTTTTCACTTTCATCTCAGTCATGTCTTCACAACCAAAGAATAAAACGTCTACTGCTTCGTCTTTATTCTGTCTGTACCATTTTCATCGTTCTTCTGGAAGTTTGCCAACCAGCTGTACAGCTCATCGTCTGTGTGAACTGACTTCAACAATGCAGTTACCAAGTATACCTATGTGTAACAGACACTGAAATATGCGGTCAAGACTGGATGGCAACAACTTTTAAAATTTCCTTATTTCAGTCAGCTTACACAATGTCTTTCATCCCAGCCCACCAAGTGTTATTAGTCATGTTACTGTTCATCCTCATTGTTGACTTTGTATCGTGATTGTGGCTCGCAAAGGAAAAACTGTCAAAGATATGCGAATTCCTCAGTTCATTCATCCAACTATGTAATTCAAGTCATTATATGGTACAAGTTGAAATTAGGTTGACCAGACGTGAAAAAGTAAGAGATTTTGTTTAAATATTTTCATATGCACACGGTTGGAGCACTCTACAATTCTACGACAAAATTGTGTAATTCATCAATGTCATTCTAGCGCAATCAAATGGAAAATTGGCGTTAGTAAAATACAAATATTATTAAACAGCAAGCTACCCAGAAGCCCCAATATTGTGATCAAAGTGCTTGGGAGAACGAGGTAAGAGGTTCACCTGGTTTGCTTGTGAAGAAGTCAGGCAGATAAGCCGATTCTATGACTGGAAAATCTATGGGAATACGACAATTCCGAACAATTGTCCGCGATGATCAGTTCATGTGAAAACTAACATTTCTCACTACTTATCAGTAACCATTTCTATGAATCAATCTAGTTTTCGGCTCAATAAAATGTAGCCGTGATTGAATATCATATATGAACTTATAATAGTACCATCCTTTGGACGGTACAAAAATCTGAACAAAGGCCGTTCAGGCTAGCGGTTTTCGTTTATCAGTTCGGATTCCGTGGACAATTATGCTTTTGTGGTCGTAAGAACCTAGTATGGTTTTCTGATCTATACCTGATGAACAATCCTCACGACCGGTTGGAACACAAAGTTACACAGGAATACTAGTTGGGGTTGTAACTACCGATGACCACGGATCACCCCGAGTACCAGATGACAATGAACATCACTGGTGATACGTATATTTCAAGAATGGATACTGAAGTTGTTGCAGTAAATACGTCAACACTCGCATAAAATTACTTTATTCACGACAAAGCAAACACATTTGATAATGCAAACACGCTGAGTACAGAACTAAATTCGATAAGAATGTCTTTACTAATTATAAAGGTCCTCCTCAGTTGAATATATGTTACTTATTTTGTTGGGGCGCCCGCCCTGTTACCGTCTCAAGGCCCCTCCGCCGTGAGAAAGAAAAAACGATTGATTTTGTCCTAGTTAGCGGACCAGTTCAGAGCAGCCGAGTCATGACCTAGGCTAGTTTTTACCCATCTGACTTTTTATTCCGCTACGCCTATCAGTGACCCTAACCATTTTTTCCGTCAACTGTCCTTCTCTGTTTGGCCACCGCGCATGATATAAGTACTTTTGTATTTGTCGTCTTGGTATCACACGTTTTTGGGGCGGAACAAAGCTCTATGTTTGAACGCGTCTTTTTTGGCTTGCCTTGGGAGCGAATACGGGACAATCGCTACACTATTAGGGACCGAGATTTTTGACGCTAATATTACGGGGACGAGAATCCGAATTTGGCCAAACGAATTACAATAACTAGGACGAACCAGCCTACCGTTTAGAAGGGTTTACAACACATTTATAAAAACTGTGAAAACTTGCAATCCCTTTATACAATGATAAAAAAAGATGAACAGGAGGAGTTCGCATGATGATTTCAGTGAAAAAATGGTATGCAGCGGTTCCACTATCAGCATTTTCCAGTGAAATAGTTCAAATCACCCGAGGCATACTCATTTGTCTAATGAGGGCACTGTCAGTCAATAAAACTGTAAATCGCCAGTAATAATTAGCAAATGTCGGTCAGTCCAATGGACAAGGCCGACGGTTCATCGAAAATTCCATTTTGCCTGTTAGTTCCCAACCAACCTTAGAACTGAATTTGCTGACAGATAGTTGAAAGCGAATGACATTCAAAACGCCAATCGTTAGTTACGAAAGCATGTGGTTTGGAAGATTTGCCAAAACATTTGGCAGAGTCGATTGGCATAACGCGCAGAAATTAGACAGTTCACATAAGACAAGTAACATTTGGTTTATTTCCAAAAGGTTTTTCTGCTTAATGAAAATTGTGGATATGTATCAGGTACAGCCCCAGGCAGATTTCTAAGAGAGTATTCGTAATGATTCGTAATGATTCAGTTAACTATTTGACATTGTTTCAACTCTGACTTTTATATCACTATCAGCACTGAACGAACCGCCTTCACGGTCGACACGCAAATAAGTTCCCTGTAAACTATTGGAAAGGAGACTGTGAACAGCAGAATTGTTGGTCAGATTAGGAGGAGGAATGAGCCAGCTATCTAGTTTGGGTGAACGAGTCAAGCAATTGTATGAGCTCCTTAAAACCTCTCGGATGAACAAGAGAAGACAAAACCAAATTTACGAAATTTTATAAAATCTTCTTTAAATGGATGAACTGTAGTCATAAGTAAGTCTTCTCAACAGGTTTGGTGCTTTGAACTGTGACGGGATCTATATAGTGTGATGAGTTTTGTGTATACAGATTGAGTATTATGATTGCCTGTGTTCGTGTGCGAATAAATTCTGGATATCTTAAACGTTGTTAACCTCACTCTATATGTCTGGCAGACAGTCGGCTATTCAGAACATAAGATATGATACTACAGTCCCGCTGGTCACAACCAGAAGGACGAAACGGACATTTGTTCTACCATATATTTTAAGTGGTGATAAATCTCTTCCATTTGCGACTACCCCTTGGAATTTGCTTAGCAATTTCTAGGCATCATAACACTCTGTTCTGATTCGTGCAAACCGACCGCAACAGCCATTTGAGCACTGTGAATTGTAAAAAGAAACTGACATCTCATTTTGGATGCCATGGCAATCAATCCACCTGACAATATTACAAGAATACAGGTTTGGATTATCATATTCCGTGAAATGGTGTTCGTATTTCCGCCCCTGACTGAATGGAACACAGTCTATCATTCAGTAATATCTGATATTGTAGAAGGGACCCGATTGTGGAAAATGTGGATTTTGGTTGGATTCGAACCAACGACAGAAATAACAGTGCGTGGTGTTCAATTCGAAAGAAACAGCTTATCAAAAGGCGGTCAGTGCATAGTTGCGAAGCCACGCTCAAAGCTCGAGGATTCATGTGCTCATCAGTGGCGTTGGCGGATTCCAGCGTGAACTAACTGAGAAATCCTGATTGGGCGGTTAATCTTCTGGAGCATTAGGTGGACTCCATATGAGACAGTGGGACGAATAAATAATTGAGTCAAGATGTGACGCCTCTCATCTCTCGGCATGACGTCGTAGCTCGGCTGATAGAGCGCTTGTCGAGTTTGGGCATGCTTCTGTAGTTGTATGGAATTCAACTGAAACCTTGAATTTTACTATTGCGTCTCTTCCAGATTATCAGACCTGCCAAATTACTGATTAGTAACACAATCTCTGATAGTGATAAGCGAATCTGCTAGGGTACGGCGACACAGTTTCGTTGAGGTGCCGCCTTAGACGGTCAATTGGCCAACGAACAGGTAGTTGGCGATTAAGTAAGTACAATTCATAGATGGTGAACCAAGGCATTTTTTGAATCAGTCAACTTAAATGACGTTATAACAAGCCATCACTGGCTGAAATTCCATTCGCAGAAGCCTGATTAGAAGTGTGACCTCACCGCCTTTGAACCTCTTCGGTATTTCTTCAGGCTCTTGAAAATGTTATACTTACCGGGCTTCAAGTGGTATAACCGTTCTCTACTGAAGATATACTGTACCAAATGTTCGATAAAATATTGAAGCTATTCAACTCGAGATGGTTTTTGTTCGACTACGTGCTCATGGTCATTAGGCTGAATCTCTATGTGGTAAAAGTAGCTCAATTATATGCGTGTCAAATCAATCTGACGATTGAGCTGTCAAGCCCCAAGTGTCAGGTGATAACGCAGTGAGGTTGGTTTTCAAAAGTCTACGACAATGGCGTATTCATATCCAACCATAAACGAAACACTAATACACCTTTTCACTTTGTAGACGACAAACACAGTGGGGAGTTTACATTTGTAAAAATCTTTATGGAATTAGGACAGAACGTGAACTCACTCTGATAAACCACAAACATGAGGATTTCGCACAAACTACACCGACACTTTCTAATAAGCCGACTGAGGTTGTGAACGTGCATTCTCACCTGGTTCAGATTTAAGATGTTTTCCGATAAAACATGCTAGTTTGGATTCTCATAGTAGACACATTGCAGTCGCATTCGTAAGTTTGATGTGGACATGTTAATGTCACAATTATGTTTAACGGTATCACAGTACTTCGTTTAACTGATGTAGACGAAGGATGTACACAGATTGAAGTGCATTGTCTTCTTGAGACAAGTAATATTTCGCGTGCAGCTTTTTATTACTTGATCAGTCAAAGTGAAAATTTTGATCCTACTTTAATAAGATTTTAATTACTATGTAACTCTATTGATCGGTTATCTGACAACAAATCATATGACGTATCTAAGGTCCTTCGGCAGAATTAGTCGAATGTATGTTTCATACCATAGATACAGTATGTGATTGCAGACCCTTTAACAGCGAATTATGGTAATCTAACTGATATCGTCTATTATAATTTAGTGATGTTCGCTTCAACTCAGTCGGACTGTTATTTATGTTGAGAGTGGGAACAAACTTAACCAAACACTTCTGTCGTTCGAGGGATATTTCCTATCCGTCAAATGGTAAGTCAAAAATATACACAGCTTAACGATCCACAAAAGGGTTTACATTAACGCTCTACTAGATGACCCGTTGGCAGAAACGATTCTGTCAACAAATGTACAAAAAAGCGGAAATTATCTACAAAACCTATCTTCCCAGTGATTAGTAAGTATTGTCTTCTTGACGCACAATTGATCACACGCGGTCTTAATCGCATCGAGTGTATTACGGTGAGTTGAATCCTATGCAGTGATTATTTGTATGTTTAATAAACTTCCATACTATGCACATTAGGTAAGTAGTTTGTAAATTAAATTAGGTGTCTATCTTGTACCACGTTTTCTTGTCCGCTGCTGAATAGACAAGGTGAACAAAATAGTTCGAGATCACTATTACTGGAACAGATAAATAGAAATAACTATGTTGAAATAGTACACAGAGTGCGGTTTTCGAACCTTGTTCATAAAAATACATTCTATACCTTGACTAGTGTAAACCTATAAAATTTACTGAATAGGTGGACTGGTAATGAAAACTCAAATTGGTTGACAGCTGTTTGTGTGAATGAAAAGCTAACACATAGGTAATTGATACAGTAATAAGAACTGGAAAAATTGTTCTGACAAGGTTATTTATAAACTCATCTGTATGCATAGGCAGCTGTTCTATCCGTAACTCTGTTTGAAACCATCTACTTTGATGAAAATTTTATTCACCGAAGAAAAACCTGATCCGCCAAACTAAGACATTGGATGTCAAAAATAAATCCGACAGAATTCTTCAGCTCTGTCAAAATTCAGATCGCTCGACGGGCGAAGGCGGGAAATACACGCTCGCTAGACTATTGCGTAATTATGCTCCCCAAAACGATTCGACAGTTTACAAACCTTGAGGCTGAATGTTAAGATAGTTCTCCCATAGCTACATATCTATTTTTAGCATCAATGGGTAGTACATTCGTATTACTTTTGCCTACAATAATAACGCTGCATTAATGGCTTGTGTTCTAGTGGAAATGATGTCACGACCGAATAATAACTCAATTTCAAGATCACTGGTTTCTGATTGGTGCTTATCTTATTGTACATCCTTAAATTCGCTGTTGGATTATAATCTGTATATCTGTCAATGGTATAGGCTTTTATACCCAAGCCAAAACAGTCAGGAGAAGCACCGAATTAGCTGAATTATGCCTAGGAATCGAGTATGAAACAAACTCGAATGTTTGTCGAAAAAAAGCAGCAAACCATATGCACAATTTATGATAGTCTGTTCAATTTCGTCACTCAGGGGAACCGGTTTCCATAATTTGTATGGATGCTCCACTTCCCTGAACCGTTGAAATGGTCAAACCCAGTAACCACCCCCTATCTAGCCTTCCCGACATATGCACACAGCGGTCACGCCCGAGAATCGGAAACCTGGATTGACGCCTCAATACCTTCCGAAGCTTAAAGTGTTTCGTTCGTCGACTGGGTGATCATTACAGTCATCCAATAATGTTTTCCACTGGTGAACGCGGGTACATGGCATTTCTGAGCATGTTATAAACACTGCGTAATCGTGAGCCACTGAAGATGACAGTATACTATAGTTTGTTTCATAAGGAACTCGTCGCTTTCTCAAGTCGGCTAAATACAAGTCCATACTGTGATTTGGCTGGAAAGTTGTTGCACAAATGCGTAAGAAAACACAACAAACTTTGACAGATTACAAGTTTCATCTGGGTCATCCTAGTCGTCTAACATGCGTGACGTCAAGGGTCTGTTGGGTCCGCAGACTACGAAGTCGAAAAATCCGTTATATCAGTCAGTACAAACCAGGTCATCGTGTTCACACCGGGCAAATCCTTAGGTTGATACGCCAATTAAAACAATCGGGACGTGGTCAGTAGTCATTCAACTCACGGTGTGCGCTTGCACGTAAGTGAGCCCTTCTACCTGGAGTAGAAACACAGAACTACAGAGGTGCGCGTGGCACAAAGACAAACATTTACACGTATCCAAAATTTGCGGAAGAAGTGTCGCTTTGAGCTAAATGGCACTAGTTGACAACAGACGGAAAGAGATTGAAGATTCGGTATGCTAATGTTCACGTGGCTGTTTTCGTTCTGGTTGGTGTACTAAGCAAGTTTTAGGCGTAAGCAGTATTGCCGTAAATTTTCGGCGTATGTACCCATTAAAGAGGTGCCTGTGAGCTGCGTGGCAAATTATCGCATGGCAGAAATCTCAGTTTCTTCAACACGTAAAACACTAACACATCCATTCCAAAACCAAATGGATCAATACAGACGCAGAAGGTCCGAATTAAAGATAAGCTAATATATGAAATTGTTTTGCGAGTTGACGCATCTAGCAAATGATCATACGAATTTGCCAGTAAGGTTGCTTGCTTATAGTCCTAACGTTGACTCATTGGCACCGATCTACTGGCTCCAAGTCCTATCAATGTTCGGTTAGCTATGGACGGATAGCAATCAATCGTGACCTTTCATTCCTTGAACGAGCATAGTTTTACAGAGGTAACATTTCGTTACTTCGACATGCATACACGCACAGTCACCATAATCGGATACAAGGAAATAAACACCACTTAGACAACAAGCAACAACTGGACTAGTGATCAGGTATACAGTCCATAGAATATTGACTGAATAACTCGGCACACTGTTTGTTTGCTTAGTTGGTTGGGTGGTTGTTTAGTTGATTGACCGTACGTTGGTCGATTAGAAGGACAAAAGCGTACGGTGATAGAAAATAGTATGAATGGGCATAAACAAATAACTTTTTAACCCATCAGACTTTGTGGGTTGTGTTGCGGTTATGCCTTGCACGTGTACACATTGGTGCATACACAACAAAAAGAACATGATGTTAGTTGCTGCAATGTAGAAATAAAGAGACAAACAAAAACAAGATGTGTTTTAAGATGGGATCCACAGTTTAGAGATGCTGCTTTTCAAACGTGTTTCAGTGTGAAGCTCTCATTCCCGATGAGTACAGGACATTAAATAAAGAGCCAGTTAACCATATATGGACAGAAATACAGATTCAGAAAAATTTCGAATGGATCCAATAAAATCGTGAACTACGACCGGACTGTGATAATTTGAGAGAGTGAATAGTTGCTCGTATGCATCGACATTTGAGGTGACGTGGTGAATCCCTTTCCTCGGAGTTCTCCTCCCTCGCGAACAGTGTGCAGAATACATCAGTTTATCAGTCATACCTGTTCTGCCCACGTTCCTTTGTCAGGAATCATGAAGAAATTTACAAGAGTTTCTTCTTAGAATTTATCTTATCAGGCGGTTTCATGATTTGAAACTATTTTTAATCGTAAGCTATCCTCTTTGGACGGTCTACTTTCAACAACACACCTACTGCTGTGGTGTCGAGGTTTCAGTCGTAGGTGAAAGTGACAGTGTGGTATTTAAAGGAGGATGAACAAGCCTGAGCCTGGTCAAGAAACGGCATTCCGATTGTGATGTTGGAAGGTAACTTTTCATATTTATGGTGGATTGTTATCGATTTTGATGCGGTTCGTACCGATCTTGCGGATCCACCCATATGGTTACCTCCTCAAGTAAATTGCTTGGCTGCGGAAGCTCCTGATTCACACTGGTCACTTTCAAATCCTTCACTGTCAGACTGAAATATGTTTAAACCTTATTATTGTTGACAGTGAACTGATTCATGATCAGTACCTTGTGGAATTAGTATTCTGGGCTTTCGTCACATAATGAACTGTTCACACTTTATGGAACATCATTACACCGTTGTAGGTTCATTGCTGTTCAGTGATAGCTTTTTATAGAGGCTTTGCCAGTTTATGAGCTTTCAATAGGCAGTTGAAACCATCAAGTTGTTCAACACCGCTCTCGGTGGCGAGTGATCGAACTATTGTTTTTCTTTTTGTTTGCGGGATATCTAGCAGCTAGGAAGAGTTGATCGGCTGAATGTCTACTCTTCACCAAAAGTTCAATGAATTCAGTGGCATGCGCAGTGAATTTTGTAATGACAGTTATTCGAACACGGCTAAATAAGAGACGATTGTCACTCTCAGGTGACGAAAAATAATCTTTTCAAAACGTTGGTACCAGTTTAGTGATTTATGAAGGACACTGCTTACTGTATGGTTACTACTATCTTAGAATCTTCTACACGGTCGCCGGTGTTAGACTGGCATATACAATGTCATGAACACATTTGAACAAATTCGACGCGTGATAGGCCATCAGTGAGTAGATGTTGACTGTTGGTAACTGATGGTCACTGATGATTGGCGCTGTGATATAACTGGTTGGACGTACACACACGCTACGTGAAATCCACATAGGAACAGTTGATTTGATTTCAGAAGAATACTTTTCCCACAGACACTTACAACTAATTACAATGTCGATTGTCAAAGTCTGTGTGGTGCCTTCTAGACTCCGAAACCCTGCTGCTCGCAAGGAATGCCGACGGCCGTCGTTTAATGAGACTTCAGTGAAGCCTTAGAAACAGACGGTGGGTCTGTAGTTAAAGACTGTATAGTATGAAAGAGTGCATCCTAAAATTGTATTAGTGGCCAATGTAATTTACTCTCAGAAGTTAAGCCATTTTCAGGTACAGGACATTTCACTGTTAAATTTCGGACTCTCAAGTTGAAACAAACGCGTTGTTCAGCTCCTCACGTCTTATTCTATTTTGAATCGGAGAGGGTCTCAAAGAGCTCTAAAGTTGACTCTGGATTCTTGAAAAGAGAATGTAATCAGGTGGAAGTTTTGATACCTAGAATGTACAGATTACCTTCCTGATTTCATAGACGTTTCATAGAAAGCATCTTCCATGAACCACATATCTCAGCTAATTGACTTAGACTACACTATTTACCGCCGAACTACAATGTACTGCTACATAACTGGCAGAAAATCGTGTCAGTACTCATTTATGATGAATAACACTGTAGTAGTTCATTCAACTTAGTAGTTTCGTAGGCTCTGGCGGAGTGATAAAATAACAGACCCTGTGGTTAAAACCTGAATGGTGTTCGACAAACTATGGGATCTGTGATGCTAATATCACACCTTTCGTTGAAGACCCGAATGCATAATTTAGCCGAAAGAAGAATTCTTCTATGTGCCGCAAAATCTTGGCAAGCAGGCTAAAGAATTTTCACAAGCAGTGTCAGCTCGATATCCGATATTCTCAAAAAATTGGTGGCGTATAGTAAGTACCCCCTACTGGAAAGGCAAAAGTTCGTTGATTGGTTTTCTGACCGGAAGAACTGTTCCAACCACCGAGCTTGACAGTCTCATTTTACAGGCTTTGTAGGTCCGGATACGTCTTATGTATACCGCGCAATCGCTCATCATGTCATACTACGCGATGTGTTCGGTTTAGAAACAGGTTTGAGGAGGTGACACAGGGTTACAGCCCGTTTTAATGGGACTTTCTTAACTTTGGCTGACGACATTGTCGGATGCAGTGAACTACCACTGTTGTGTGTGTTATTTTTTCTTATCCAGCTTTTGCTTTCTTTTTTAAACTTTTCGATGTCACGTTCTTCTCCATAGTTAATGCGGCACCCATGCCACCTACTTGTTGTCCGTTAAAGTTTCTGTTTAGTTCTCCAAGTGATCCAGTCGGTGTTTGCACTTTGTTTATAAAAATACCGCATCCACACAGAATGTGATCTTTTTCTTGCCAGCTTCTGGAAGCTCTGCTTACTTTATCTTTCATGTGCCAATCTTCTAGTTTACTCTTTTGACACAGTACGAAAACTTTCCCCTAGCAACGGTTTCGGAAATATACTGGTACAGTAACCAAACTCTTTAAGCAAAACCCACTTAATTTGATGTTGCATACCCTGGGTCGTGAAAATAATTTAATAAGCTCATTCCCTATCATTTAGCATAAACTTCCCTGATTTATGTAACACGATTCGTTTTTCTTGATGACAAAACTATTCCATATCTACACACATGGTAAACTGGAGCTCCTGAGTCAGTTCTTCTTTGTGGAATTACACACCAATCTGGTCGGTTAGAAATATGTCACAACACGGAGTCACTCTTGTGTGCCGCTCGTGTGACAGAATGAACGGTGATAGCATATTAATTTTCATGACTAAAACACCGTACAAGCTACTGATGGATTTGGCAACATAAAGCCGGCGTTTACATTGACGTGCAGTAAACATCGAGAAGTGAGGAGATTACTCTTATGGCGTTCATGAATCAGAATAAAAAGAAACAAACACAGCATTGATAAAGCATCTGGAAGTTAGCTCATCTTTATCTCGTTTATGTGCACTTTAATTTGCATGGCAATGCAGTGCCCAGTTAATACTCAGAGGTTTTACATTGTGATTGCTAAGACTGCAGAGATCGCCCATCCTCTGAGCGTGTCAGTCACAAGCATAGGTCATTCACTGCTTTAACGGGTCGAACATTTTTCGTGCTTTGCCCATTGTCTGTGTAGCTTTTAGTCTGTTGTCTATTCCTACGTATTAATGAAGGAGTATTTGAGTATTTATGTGATTTAAATTAAAAACATGATGAAGAACGACAAATGAGAAATGTGTTGGAGACCATAACAGTTACCAAAAAGGCAGAAAGTGTTATCGATTTTACACTGTTTGCGAATGGCTTAGAGTGGTGTGTTGCTATCCTTCTGGTTTGTCCTGTGGTCGAGTGCACGAGGCACGTGACATTGTCATTGGGACATACACTGATCTGAAACTTGGACGGCCTTCGCTTTTTCTGTTCTCTGGACGAGTTAGAGACGCATCACTATGTAGGCTTTGTTACTGTAGTGTAAAGCTGACCGTTTTATTTTTAGGGTAAAACGTGTTATTTGAGTTATGTGCAATATAAACTTACTTCGACTTTTAAAGTGACTGAGTTCAGGACATATATGAAGCGGTGAGCGGCACACCAAACATTACCAGCCACGGCCAGCATCCGGCGAACAACCACGGGATCTTCAGAATCCGGTTGAATGTTGAGCAATCTGGGTGCATCCACATCCCACAGCCCATCTGATATGATAAACGTAAAAAATGATGGCGAGAAACAGTATTTCTTTATACGTAAGCATATGATTTATTGTTTCCGGTTATAATCAATTTTTTGACAGCTGCCAAATGTCCCAATTTACTTCAAAATAACATCTCTTCCATTGCAATGATGCTTTGAAAGTTGATGGTCGTGGGATCTTCTGGTTTCATTGTGGTCATATTACCTGTTTGAATGTGCAGCTTATTTACACTGTTACTTAATTTGCTCGTTGGATCGTTGATGTACCATCGGGGGCTATCACTTTACAAACATCTACGACTATATCTACGAGTTGCAACATGCCTCTAATGCTGCAACCTGACGAATCACAAGCATCTTATGCAAGAGAAGTTTTGCAGCCAACTTTGAGAGTGCATTTGGTCTACTGTCAGGATCACGTGACCTAGATGAAGAAACCAAACGGGTGAAATACCTAACCACAGAGTGCACGTGCCAAATCTGAAGGTAATCCGACTGTCAACATGCACGGGCGGATTACGGGCTCAACAATTTCGGTCAAAGCGCACCGTTGAATTCAGCTACAGATAGAATCAGAATAGGCTGACACAACATGTTTGTCATGACAGACCAGCCTATAGTTCATTCTCGCAATGACATACGTCTTCTCATGAAGTGCGCCAACAGCGCTTACATTGCGTGTTTTTGTGTGTTAATGTTCTCTCGGTCTGGACGGACCGATTTCACTTCGAGTTGCAAGCATTTTGTAACGAATACCGACACAAAAGATGAAATCATAATAAAATAAACCCTTTGAAAATGTTCTCTCTGCAATCGAAATACGATTTATAGTCGTTTATCCCTTTCTACAGAAGTCCTCCTAGCTATAGTCTAAGTGAAAACAAAGTCGTTCGTGTGTTCAAAGTTGAGTTTTCAATTTGTTTTCTGTTTGACTGAGAGCCTGAGAATTAGACATGAATACTCAGTGTACGCTTTTCTTACTGCAATTCCATATAATCCTGAAAGTAGTACTGAGTATACATTACAGTTCAGGCTGCCTAGGTAGAACGTTCTATTTAGATTTTCGATTGCACAGGTGACCGAATTATGGACTAAAGCTGAAGTATATCCAAAACATGTGACAAGTACTGATATCAGGGTATTAATTTACTTGCAGGATTACCATAGTTATGCAAGCTGTTTTCTTAGGTGGCTTTTGCTGTCTAACAAGAAGATACCTGAAGATGAAGACGAACATTTTTAAGGTAGGCTACACAGCACCCAAAAAGAAACAACAAGGTATTCGCTTTGACTACATTCCGGATCTGAACTCTCTGCACTTTGTGTCACAAAATTCTGTTTAGTATGATGTGTGGACTCAAACGGTTTTTTGCACAATGTATCTCCTAAGCACCTCTCACTGCATCTCATCAGGTACATAATGCAGTCTACGGACTTATATAGCAAAGTTCAATAGACATTGTGAAACCAAACAACAAAATCAACAACCACACACATCTGATACCATCTGTTTCAGACTAGCCTGTCACAGTGATCGAAGTCAAAGGAAGCCTATGAATACACTCACTATAAGTGGCTTGTTCTGAGCCACTTATGGTTTCACTCACTCACCACCTATCCAGTGTAATCCTGAAGAAATAAGACCAGGAAGCTTATTGGTGAAGAATTTCGTGTCCAGCTGGCCAACGCCAGTTACACAACCACACACACACACGTACACATATATAAGTGCGCGTCAATTACAAAGGCATTCTGATACTGATGAAAAAATCTTTCTGTACGCAGATGAGTTCATTGTAAATTGTCACATTCTGACTTGAGTCTGGCATTGTGGTATCCATGATCGTTTTGCGAACCCAAACTGGAATATATTCGTTGACCCGATTATGTACATATCACTCCCTACTGCCTTTGTAAGTGGCTCGGCACTCACATGATAATTTATAGATGATGTCAGATATGGCGGTAAGCGGTAACCGTGTTTACAGAGGTAGTGTTGAAATTCGAGTGGCAGTGAATAGCATGAACACTGAGGCGGATTTTCAATGGGGTAGTAGTCATCACAGTTGTATGGCAAACGGAGGTAGACATTCAGTTTGGGAGCTGTTAAACATATCGCAGCAGCCGGCTTTTGTTTGCTAATTTGTGCACAAATGTTGATGGATAGCCATTTTCTTTGACATCTCTTTGTCCAGTTTCTTTTGAACAGATTTTTCTTGCGCAACAAAACAAAGTTACTACTTGACTACGCTTGTATTGGATCGGCACAAATCTGTGAAATTTCAGGTACTACCCCGTCCAAATGTATTTCCGATAGACGCACCGCACCGCACAGCCGTTGTTTTGACATTTCATGGGAATATCTAAAAACGCCAAGGTCACAACATGCTGGGGCCCAATGGTGAAGCTGGTTCCAGCTGGTTCATTGGGTCGAGTATATTTTTTGCTAGGTAAACTGACAGTGGAAGTATCCGTGCCACTGACGGACTTGTTTAAGCAATCCCTGGAAAAAGACAAACCATCAGAGGAGTAAAAACAAGCAGTGCCTGCGCCTACGTACAAGGAGGAAAGACGGTCAGAAGCTATCAGCTACCGTCCGGTAGGCTTAATTTGTTTGTTTGATTGATAGGCCATGTGCGGCTGACAGCCCGAAGAGAGTGATCCCGCTTGACAAACCTCCTGCTTGGCAGAGAACGATGGACAGAAACAAAAGGTGAAGGGAAGACCATGGAAGTGGTGTTTCTTGGTTTCATAAAGACTTTGGACAGAACTCTGCATAACCATTTGTTCATCAAGTTAACAGCGCACGCTGTCAGCTCGCCTCTAGTAGGCTGGATAGCAGACTTTCCCCACGGCAGGTTATTCAATATCATAGTTAACCAACACTTATCAGACTGGCTGCCTTTTCCAAGTTGTGTTCCACAGAGAGCAGTGCTCGAGGCCTTGGTGTTTTTTTAATTTTCATCAACGTTCTACTGGATCAGTTGCAGTCGCCTGCCCTCTCATTCGCTGATGAAATGGAGGTATGAAGGACTCTCTATCCCAACGGAGATAACAGAATATTACAACAGGACTTGAACACGATGTCGGTGTGGACAGTTCAATGGAGCTTGCCTCTAAATCCACAGAAAATCTTGATGCATCTGGGAAATGTCAGCAGTGTCAGAGCACATCATGTCGACGAGTACTTGTTAACACAGTATAGTAGGAAATGAAATCTTGAGGTGTTGGTGTGACACCCTCAAAACACAGGCTCACATCAAGTAGACTTATGCTAAAGCTAAGAGAGTGCTTGGGACAATCCGTCAGTCTTTTGTTAAAGTGTCCGGGGAGGCCTTTTGTTTACCCTTCCCGTCACGTTCGTCCGAGAATGGAATATGGCTACACAACAATGATTCGCTGTACACAAAATCAGGTATCTCAACTTGAAAGAGCACACAAGGCAGCTACGCATATGGTTTTTAGGATGAGGGGCCTCCCCTATAGCCAACGGCTGCACTATCTGAACACGTGACCCCAGAGTTACCGGGGTCCCCTCGGTGACCTTATTGTGACACACCATAATTTACGAAATGACATGGAGCAGGAGCTAAGAGCGGATTTTATTCTGCAAAATGTAGTCACCCTCTCATGATTATCAAGCAGCAACGAGGAAGAATCCACTCTATATTTCGTCTGTCTCAATGGGCTGTCAATGGCTGAAGTGTGCTACCAGCGTAGGTGGTGCTAACACCCAATGCCGTGGCTTTTAAGGGGTTCCTAGATGCGCACATGATAACGCGCTGGAAGAAGGAGGTTAGGTAACACCCGGTTTATTCCGTTGTCGAGACGCTCAGTGAAGAGGCTCTCGCAGATGGTGACTCCTGCCCTTTATCAATGAACAATGTCTCTCTCCGGTGTCGGTAAATTGCAGGATGTCGTCTAAATAACACCTGTAAGAATGAGTCTGACTAATGACTGCATGTGTTCTGTTCCCGGTGGACAGTAAAAGTATCGGTTGTTTGACCTGTGTTCATATTGGTAATTTAAGCAAGAATTCTGAATTTACTCAACTGAGCTGTAGGAATTAAGCCTAGGATAGTATAATAAACGCATAGTAGTATGTATAATTATTTTCGTCTCCAAAAAATGAAACAAAATTTTCAAACTTACTCGCATTTCTGCCACCATGCACGACTTTACTGAAGTATACTGTGCTTTACCAGGAGGTATTTGAAGAATTCAGTATCACTTATCCCTAGGTCAACATAACACATCACAAAACGTGTGAAAACAAAAACTGAATCATACCATTGTTTCAGTAACCACTAATAGCCTTATAGTTCACAGCTTTCAGGTTTATGAATACGGCCGGCACACAAGCTGGCAGTCGAAGGGCGTAAACTTTCGATTAAGACTATCTTATATTGATTACATTCAACATAAAGGCAAAACACCTGCTGAAATATGTCACTGTTGGCCATAACTTGGTGTAACACAGAATGCTGGTTACATCATGTTATTCGCAATTTACTGATCAAGGATTGCATTTCTCTAAACAGAAAATAGGGAGAAATCTTGGTAAATTACGCTTGCGGAATTCCGGTGCAAATAAACAGTGAGTTCAAGTAAGTGCTGGCAAAATACAAGCTATAGTGAAGTAACCAATAGTGCTGACAACGTTTAAAGTTTACCACCTAGTAACCTGATCTTTCGTTCTGGAAGTTCGGTTATTAAGTGGACGATAGCGTTTGTCTACAAACTGTAATGTAAATCGATTGAAATATCCACACAAGATTTTATAACTGCAAAAACCACTCTGTTAAGCAGTTTGTTGTAACTATTTATCATTCTGCAATCCATTTAATCTAAAGTGACAGTTTAATCAGCTCCATCGAGCAGACAACTGGCTCGATGCATTCGTACATTATTTCTGCAATGAAACCAGGTGGATACCACACCTGCATCAAGTGCATGTTCCCTAGGGACATTAAGCCTATGGGAACCGCCTTCGGGTTATGAACTTCTTTATAGGATACGAGTGCTGGGCTTAGAAATCAACTGCAGATTTTGATAAGGAATTAAACCACAGTTTCATAGGCAATCTGTTCAAAACTTTGTAGGCGAAATAGAGAATTTTATACAGTATTCGAGTATTGTAAAACGCCATCAAAACTAACGGGCGCGCTCGAATTGAGTCTGAATTGTATAACAGAGTATGCCGTGGTGTTGTTAGTACCATTTTTGTTTTCGTTTGTGTAAGATATGTGTACGACTCACGGTGTCTCTGGTTCGTGCACTTTCCCGTTGTCTCCTTTTACACAATTACCACTGGAACTTCCGCTTCGGAAGAACGGTGTCCCCCGGTATCTCTGTCACCGGACGGTGGTCTATGAATGTAACGCATAATCAAGTAAAAACGGTCGGCTTGTATGTTACAGTACCAGGAGTAGGTAACACATCAATAAACGTTTGTGGTAGCGCAGATTTTATTATTTGCGACATAATCAAGGCTGAAAAATAGGTAATCTTTTCATTCATTCCCACCCGGCTTGTGTGCATGTTTGTATGCCTAAACAGTACGTGAATAAAACCGCAAGTGTTGCAGGTCAAATCACTTGTGATGACGGTTATGCCCAAACGGCCCTTGACTTTGATTACTGTGACAGGCTAATCCGGAAAATGATGCTCCCATCCGTCTGTAGTACGCATCGCTCATCGTTTACCGGGATAAATGATGTTCACTCGTTTTTTCTTCGTGGTTATGTGGCAGTTAAGCCCCAGTGTGAACCACTGATGTAGTGCTATCTATGATCTTTAATTGCGAGATAGAATTTCAACCGTGGTTCGCGGAAGCAGTAGTAGTTGGTTGACCCAGTGTATAGATTTACTCACTGAAAGTATACGGGTAAATTTTCGGTTTACTGTTCCATTTGTTGTGACCGCAAAAGACATTTGGCCTGAAACTCCGTTTATTGCACGAACATGTCATGTTAAACATGAGATTACAAACGTGTACACTCATTTGCACGGTTGATGTACATTCACATACACTGGGTGGCAGTATGTTGTTATTCGCCCGGTGTCACTTCTCCCTTAGCACGCACACACTATTCCGATAGTCTCTTCTGATCCTTCGTCTTCCTGGCGTTGAGGCTTGTCATTTTTGTTTCCGAATGTCGCTTGTGAGTAGTATGCTACTCACAGCACACAACTTGATAACAGATGCTTCCAGCCATTCTCCGAACATCGGTAAAAATGTGAGTTACACAGCATGACTGAGAGCGGCTACTTTGTATAGACACAAATATTTACTACGCGCCACTGGTAACTGATAACAGGAAACGGTGGTGCAGAAATTAACGTACAACTAAAGGTTATTCTGACTTTCTGGAACATTGCAGTTTGTACTAACACTGAAGACCACGTTACCTGTTCACAAATTTTTTCGTGCATTTTATAACCAAAGCAGTTCTTTTGAAGGAATTTAGTATACATCGAAATATTATAAATGGAACAGGAATATTTGCATTTTAAAATTTGTTGAACCTGATTGGAATGACAGCTAGTAAACAACTGTAAGTCCACCTTTGAGTGTTCACCTCTTGGTGCACTGATCGAGGTGTGCTGTTTCTGAGTTCAACCATAGTCTCCTTGTAATAATTCGTCAATCGCCTTATGAGATTATTCATAAGCAGTTCATACCGCGTCATTCTCGTCATGGGGCTGCCCTCAACACAACCTTACAGCCGTAATTCTTCGCTCACTGTGTACGGTTTATTATGGGCTCAGATAAAAAATATAATAGATTTAGTTCGACCCATTCAGTCCACAAGGTTGAAGTCACATTTTTACGACTTAACCCAAGGAAGTATTACATACGCCTATGAGAACAGAAGGCGTCTTAACTGCTGACAGGATACACATGTCAAACTGATTTTTACCATTGCCGGACCTCACTGTAGTTGTACTGGTCTAGAGTGGAACAATTTCAACAGCAGAGCGTTGAAAGCCTTTCTGAATTGTCAGGACTACAAGGGGGAAATCCCGAGAGACACTCTCGTCCAAAAACAACACTTATAAAGTGAAAAATGTCTCGTATTGACATTAAGGAAATAAACTTCACAAAACCCTGTCAGCTTTAATTATCGCCACCTAAAGTGCATCCAGTCCATCCCGAGAAAAAAGACCACAGCAATCAGGTCAGACCGAACTCAACGTGAATACGTGTTGATCTGAGAACAGATCACTGAACGCATAAATTTGTTCGGGGTCGATCTGGAGAGTTTTTGGGATGACAAGTTATTCCGTTGTGTAGCTGAATCTGTGATCATACAACGAAACACTATTAAACTTAAAAACACATCTGACCCTGCTTCTGGAACGATTACCTGTAAAAAATTGGGGATGAGACTACCAGCAAGCAAATGGAAGCTTGTGGAAGTCACCTTCGGATTTTAAAATATCAGGTCATATTATACACACAAGCAATTAATGACTGTTTTTGAATTTGTCGCTATAAATCAGACAAAAACAATCAACTTTCAAACAATCCAAACCAGTCGGTTTGAAAATTGTAAATTTACTACTCAAATTTGCTACGCAAAGTATGCATCTAGACTACGTTCCATAAGCAATTCTGGTTGAACATTCAATGTTCAGTACATGAGTACACTGCAGTTCTTGCTCGTCCTTGGGGGAGGAAAACTGGATCACTCATAAAGGCTGAAGTTCGGATAGATACATGATCAAATAACACGGCAGAACGATGTGTCACTGAATGCAACTCAATAATAAGGAGTGGTGTTATCAATGTGCTACAGCAGTCATCCTAAAGTACCCATATCTCGTTTAACCTGATGACTACCGATTGGTAGTATCCCGAAGGTGACCATTGGATTAAGACAGAACATGACGAATATAAATTCATCAACAGAGAACCATAATTGTAAAAGAAAGTAAAGATACCTGAGATACATTATGTCGGAACCAAAACCACAGTAGTCCTTCAACGTTCTACATGGCAGATGTGTTTAGGTTCTATATGTAAAGTCACATCTGTGTGGGTGTAGGTGAGGAAGCAGAGCCTACTAATGAAGTCCAAGGAAGTTGATAAGTCCCAATGAACCGTCTCTGTGGCCTGGAATAGCTCTATATTGTTTTCCAAACAGATTAACAGGTACCATTCTGCCTATCTCAGAACCGCAGTCGCGAAGTCCATGTCCAATACTCTCGTACCACATGTTCTCAAGAGAAAGCAACTGGTAGATTTGACTAAACCATATAGGTTAGTCTCCAAACTTCCAGTTACTTAGTCCAAGGCAGTCAGGCTGCGGATTCGTTAACGACCGAATCTGCTATTATCAATCCACGTTACTCAGTGGTCTGAACAGAAAATAGGTTTGTTCGGAACTTATCCTGGTGTCGGTGGGCCCATGCTTTCTCACTCACGTGCACAGAATCACTAAGCCAAAACAGTCTAGAAGCACAAGTGATAATTGTGACTTTGAGTCGGCCGACTGGGCACATGGGTTTACATTTCCTCTTAAACTTACATTGACCCAATGATAAGTTAAAAACACGCTTCCATTTTCTAAACTGATAGGAACATTTTCAGGTGGATAAGTTCAAAACGTACGTTGAAAATACATACACATGACTTGCTCGAAATTATCTATTCGAGTCATGAGAACAATGATGTAGGGAACAAAAGCAGTTTTCTATGTTTGGCCAGCAGGCTAATTGAACACAGTAAATATGGATAACCAGGATTAGTGAAAGAACAAACCAACAGAGGTTCTCTACTGCGTGCAATGGTTGCTCAGCGGCGAGAAATTGACTGACTATGGGTCCGGGGCGGTTAAGCGTTCACACGAACATCTTCAGAGTAGAGAGACCCGGGTTTTTAAATCGGATACTAATGGCTTCGACAAAAATCAACAACTATAACCTCACTTTCTCAGAATGATTTACAAACACTGAACAAACGATTTGAAGCGCATCGTTCTTTCAAACGGTATGAATCTAATAATGAATGGTTAATAGTCCCACATTTGGTGTGTAATATCTAACAGAGTGATCAAACACAGAAGGCAAGTCGTCCTGGCTAATTTGTCGTTCACATGCATTTAGAACCAACCCCAGAATGGAACTAATAGTGTTACCGTGACTTCAGCATCCCGATACGTTTAAGTCTTCTCTGCCTCCGTGATTTAGTCAAAGATTTCTTAAATTGGACCCCAATGAATATCGGAAATGAGACAATCGCGGTGCCTGTTTCAATAGGTGAAAGGTAACGGTTTGGTGGGCTTCACAAACGAAGAAAGGTGGATTATCGAAAAATGATTTACCAAAAGTTCGGACGTAAATAAACTGGACCCAAGTTGGTGAATGGAGTGTTATTCGAGTTTCTGTGAATACGCGTTTCCACTTGTTATTAGTTAATCATGAATGATTTGAAGCTCAGGAGAGATAAGGGTGCCGTTGAGATAACGAAGAGTCAACTGGTCAGATGCGGACCATCGGCTTACAAGTTATGAAAACACCTGGCATCTGAAGAAACAAATGTGCACCGAAGAAAGGCAAGCAATTTGTCACGCTTATTACTATTAATGACAGAAAGAACACGATGTTTGCGAGATAAATTCGTACCGTACACTCTTTCCAACCACAAACGGTTAACACGAAGTTAAATTTACCAAACTGTTGACTGAAACAAATGAATACTTACCAGTGACCTTCTAGACCTACTATGATTCCGGTTAGAAAAACTAGGGTATGTGTAATGTAACAGTTACGTCCTTTTGAGCACTGAACGAAAGCTCGTGATGAGTGATTGACAAGGCTTCACGATGTGATCACACGAAACGAAGAAGCTACCTGTGGTCTGAGCTAAACGTCTAACAATCACTGAGGCCGCGCTTCGGTTGATTGGCTCAGGACTATTGTCCGGTTGGCTTGATTCTTACGGTTTCGGTCGTGAACTCAATTGGCTTGCATCTCTACTTCATTCGCACAACTGAAGGATTGTTGTGTTGTCTGTACGAGGCGATAGGTTGATTACCATTTTGCTGAGGACTTACTCAGAATATCTGTGAGGCGACTTTTATTAGTGGTTCGTTATACGGTGCTTCACGGGGAACATACGAACCGGATTATAAAAGTTTTTTTTAGTTGTTTCAATGATCGCTTTCACTAGAACATGGAAATGAGAACAAGCGTTAACCTCGAGTTTTGTTTTACAGTATTAGCGTAATTTGGGGATGGGGTGACTAGTTAGCCATGCGTTTAACCCGGCTAACATGCTCGATATGGCAACCTGTTTGAAGCAAGACGCATCTGGTTGCCCGCAAATGCAATTCCATTTGCCAGTATAGCAGTGTTGAAGTTTGTACATCTGATTAGTTTTTATTTATCAACGTGTGTCTGTCGCATTAACAGTTGTTGGATAAATACTTATAAACATGCCGGAATTAAGCTGTTGCTAAGTAGACTATGCAAGTCACACGCTCTCTCTAACCATGTTGATCGTGCACCGAAGTGCTTGTTTGTTGTGTGTGGGCCGGGCGGTGTGGAACTGAAGCGAGGATATCGTAAAATGACGCAACCGTCATATAATGATTGGGATTTTTGACCGGCTGCCCAACGTTCCCGTCTAAACCAGTCCATTGATTGGTTGACCAGGTACTCATTATGTGGAAACTAGCTCCTTAGTTCACATTGCGCGTATTCTAACTGTGGACTCACGGAGATGGTTCAAGTCAGTGCGCTTTTTTATACAGCGTGGAAATAGCTTCAAGCAGTTTATTCGTGCAATGAATCCGACGTCAGTGCAATAAACAAATGAAACTGCCACACACTGAGGTTGTCCTGTGCTAAGGTAATATAGACAACACAGAGGTATGACCAGCGGTGAAACATTGAGTTTTGGCCAAACGCACATCGATAGCTGATCAAGGTAAACACGTTAGGATCTCCACTTGGACTGAGATATTACATTTTAAGGGTATGGCTATCTTTACCGTGTAATGAGTGCCCAAGCTATGGTAATTAAGTTTGTCATACAAAACAGTGTCCTCAGTGGAACTTTTTCTGTCCAAATGAAAAGGGTTCTCAAAGGCGTACAAAATATTACACTTATGTATAATTGTTGAGTGCTGACCAGTAGGATTAACAATACAAAATTGGAAGGACATATAATACGTGAATATATAGGACACTACTAGTTGTTTGTTTGCGTATCTGAAAGACAGACTCATTTGGCTCATTCAATCGCACTTGGGGACTACCCCGTCCACCAGCGTCGTATGATACGACTGTTGAGTATTAAGAAAATGCTTCTGCGTGTCTCTGGCAGTTTACTGCAGTGTCGTTACTCCGATATACATTAAGCCTTAATTGTGCATCATGCTGAATTTTTCAGAGGATACTTTCTATGAAAATCGAAAGAAGACACATTCAGAACTGACAAATATAACCTATCCTAAGTGAAGACTCCCATCAGTGGGTTTCTCTAAAATCGACCAAAACTCTTCTCCTAGCAAGCCCTCAGTTAATTTCAGCCAAGTTTCAGTTCACTATGGAATCTCGTGTAAAAGACTCCATTCGTTTACATGGGGATGGAGGCCATATTTTGAAGGTCCAATGTGCATATATGCGCAATTGTTGAGACAAATAAGGTTCAAAATCGAAATGTTGGAACACCTGTTGGAATGCTAATCATTTGACGGACAGACACTAACTAGTCGAATATTTCAAAATCCCTTTTGCCAACCAATCATAGAACACGTTTGAAACGATACTAGGCAACCAGCCATTTGTGACTTGCCCCTACCTGAATTTCGATCGTAGACCAAAAAATCCCCGTTTATGCACGCGATGAAAATTCGCACATCCAGATGGAGAATGCTGTTGATTGCAGAGGACAAGGTAATTCGTTGTCTTCGTCTATTGGTTTTGATGTTGTCGGTGGCGTAAAAAATAAATATGCTGCAATAAAGGACAAACAACCGATCTTAACGAGCAATTATATAAGGTGATTTATTGAAAATTTACCCCTATGTCATATCAGATAATTTGCATGCCCTTTTTGATAACCTAAGAGAAATCGTTTGTTATCTTAACCGTCAATCCTTTTTTCTGACGAAATATAGAAATGCTAATTTAACACTGCTAGTACAAGCAAATACGGGTAAATATGTCAGAAACAAAATAATCCGATCCATGTTATCATCACCATCCTCACCGTTATTGTTTGGAGTACTATCATAATTTGTCGCGAATTTACATCAGCATTTAAGAGTGACACTAATTCCATAAAGTCGTGTGACAAAATATGGACACATAATGAAAAAAGAGTAACAGTAAAATTAAATCCCATATGTGACGAAACAGATAAGGTAAGCACCTAGCTGAAAATATCCATAAGCGTGTGTGTTCAAACATCAACTGCTCAGACGTTTACAGGTAAACAGCTGAGTCACAAGTGATGGTAAATCAGTATTTCTAAAGTAATTTTCCCGAGTTCCGTAATCCACGCTTACCTGGTATATAACCCAACACGTATTTGACAATATTCAAGTCACCGTCCCCTAGTTACGTCAGTCTATAGGTCATCAAGACTCGTGTGATGTGTAAAATGTAACGATTTACGATTTTATGGTGAAGACTATCCTTTGTCAAATAAAATATCTACAATTTTGTATTCTTACCAACCGTCGTCAACATGATAATTTGAAGGCGAAATATAAACAACTACTGCTGGCCATGCCTGATTGATCTATTTTCTCAGATGCATGCATATGTGACCTATGTAGAGGGAAACACACCTAGCTGTCTGACCTACCTTCCTTCTTCTGTTCCCAACCACATTGTCGAACGGAACGGATCCATTAACCGAAAACTTTTCACACTCCGCATTTGCTCTAAATTGGTAAAAGATGGAAGACGATTTTGGGTGTTTGACCACGTCATACATGTATGACGAAATACAGCAATAGTGATTAACTGTAGTAGATAAGGAACTAGATACAAACATTTGGCCTAGGTTAAATGATAGTGGAGTATGCTGCATGTCATGTGATCCTTAAATATCAAGTTATCTACGTATTTAGTCTGAAAGACATTCACTTCAAAATAAAAACCATGTCAAGTGATTTTATGCGTTTTGAAGAAAGTTCATTCAGATAGACTGGATTTAGACAGATTTGCAACAGTCATCAGGAGACATAACACTGACAGTAAGTACTTTGTCGTGGACAAACAAACTTTACATACATATATAGGGACTTCGAAATTTTGTCTTTTATATCTGAGAAAATGTATGTAACCAGTGACGAGTGGACTGGATATTGTTCTTCAACTCTAATATGTTTTTAAAATACCACTCTACGTATCAATTCATTCACACAGGT
This sequence comes from Paragonimus heterotremus, assembly GCA_013368495.1. NCBI lineage: Eukaryota > Metazoa > Platyhelminthes > Trematoda > Plagiorchiida > Troglotrematidae > Paragonimus > Paragonimus heterotremus. Next base: position 62,154 of record LUCH01000397.1, read on the forward strand.
TTCAACTGAATAGGTTCTCGGTGAACACACTAAGTATACAAGATGTTACAAAAATAAAAGGCATATGGGAAATCTAACGACAGAAGATTGTAACATAAATAACTACGACATCCGTTGTTGTCCGTATCTATTTTATGTGATACATCGACTGTGTGCGTAAAAATACGATAAATTATTAAATAAGGGCATGCTGATGTCTTGTTTGTAACAAAACGTGCTTACAACTACGAAAAACGTTCGTTTTGCGTTACGCAGAACACAAATTTTCGATTCCATTTGGTGCGTTTCTTGAGCGGATCGGAGGTAAACAAAGATCTACCACTTAGAAGAAAACTCAAAAGCACCTCATAGAAATACCTGTAAACCTAATTAGGAAAAATTAGCACTGGCATCAACGATGTGCACTGTCAAATCGTGCTTCTAAAACCAACTGGACAATTCATGTCAGGCTATCGAGTGGTTTAGTGATACAAATCATAGGAACAGTTATCTCGGTCATTCTTTTGCCTTTCTGAAGCACCTGAAGTTAGATATGAGCTACCATACTTTGACCTTGCTGTCAAGCTGGTCGCACATCTTTTCTACATGGTTTAAGTCTGACAGACAAGCTGACTGGAAAATGGCGATAAGCCATTGTTTCATTTTGTACCTTTTGACCACACACACCTAGTGTGATGCAGGGTGAATCGTTTCAGCAGTTCATGATGATAAAAGATGTACGGCGAAACTATTCTCTGGTGACAGGTTGTTCAATATTATCCATGTGATTCTCTAACTATTTCAGATTGTGTGTTGTACATGCATGAAGTCTATCGCGAATCATCTGCTTTTTGTTGTTCAACCATGGAGCTTTCCATGACGATAATGACAAGTTATCGTTGAATGACCTTGACTTCACGTGACATTATGCTTCATACCGTCCATTACTTATATAGCCTCGTTGGTGGGATTGCTTTATTGATAATTTGATCTTAGGACTTCAATGTTCAAACATTGTCGTAAAAGCTGAAAACTGACACAGGTTGTACAGTGCCTGTCTGCGATCAGATGGATTCCAAAATTTGTCAAAATTTGTGACTTCTGACAATTTTCCGCTCTACGCGTATCAACCCAGCAGTAGATATAGCACACATTGATAGCAGGCTAAGAGGCAAGGCTGTTTATCTATAACAGGTCATCATACTGGAAGAGGTGAGTACACATCATATGAGACCAAAGACGTCCACAACTGAATTAACATATCCGGTTGAGTTAAACCAAAGGAAACTGACGCAAATGCCACTACAAGTGACTTGGGATTACGACTTCACGTACACCCTTTGTTAACGTCGAAGTAATACGGCTAGGCATTGTGGGTGCTATGGGGAATATCTCCCACCTACATGCACCCAACAGGGACACAGACGTATGCAACCACGACATGTTTTTCGTAAATGTATTGATACCCCCCAACATCAAACCTGTGAAGGGCCATCATCGGATTTCGTAATTCATCGTTTGTTAACATTTTGCATGCGAGAATGTCTCGCTCACTGTGTTCGGCTAATTGTGAACGTTATACTATGGTAGCACAACTCATACTGTTCGATGTTAGCAGCTAACATTATCAGACTATTGAGTTGTATTCTCTCTGAGAACTCTCAGGCCTTTCAACTATTGTGAATGACAAAGTGCAACAGCATGATCAGCATGTTTGAATTTAGGCCTATATAAGGTTATTGAGAGATACTGTGCATTTAACGTGAACAATAAAGACAAACAAACCAGCTCTTGGATAATAAGAATGTTATTTAAGGAAAGAGTAGTGACCATTAACGGATAGGCGGAAAACGCAAGGTATGACGAGGCTCATATTTTTCAGACGGAGGCTGCAAAAGCACATTTCAGTCATAAAAATATTGATGCAGTCATGGTTAAAATTGATTATCGAGCGTTGTCTGTAGGTGAACTGTTTAGAAAAGAAAATGACGTGGTTATGAACAGGTTTTAGATTAAAAATGTGTGAAAGTGAAACAGTAGATAATTCTGATCGGGGTTTTATCACATCCATCTAACCAGCCACAGAAAGTATACATTATCCGGTCGACTACACAAGCAACAACTGATCGTATTCGTACTAACTGTGTTTTTGGTTTCGCTGAGCATGATAGGTGATATAACAGTCCAATACAGGTGTGCATTTGTACAAAATTACATGGCTTCGTACAGGTAGGATCTGCAGAGGCAGAACAGGTCTCGATAAAAAAATCCTCGTGGATAAATGCGTATCTGTTATATTGACTGTTGTAAACTGTAATCGAACAAAACCTGAATTCACGTTAAAATATGATACCATAACGAAGGAGTTTAGATGGGTGGAATTATTCCGGTTTGAATGTCAAAATAGAATTGCACAGCCTATAGGAGAAACATATACCAACATATAGATTGATGATTTTCTAATTGCCACGTGAAAGCCCGATCAAATCTTATTCACAAAACAGTCACTAACGATCATTTCGGTTACTTTGTCCACAGAGTTGATCGTCATTGACTTTTAAGCTCTACAAACTTCTTACAACCACCTGACAATCTCTTCCTTTATGTGATCAACGATATTTGGGTGTATTGTTATGTTATCTGATTATCAGTATTTAGTGAATTACGACTGTTCAACACTTACGACCACTCACCACTACCCAGCTCTACTCAGTCTCATATAATTTGTTGCTCAATAGTCATATCATCAACCGACTTTCTGGGCACTATGAGTGAAGTTTGACTTACGTTTATAGTCACTTCAGTTATTTACACCTTATGTCCATTTTGACTGCAAGCAGTGAATCCTATAGTTGAAAAGTATTGAATCTTTTTTGAAAAATAAACATGAAAAATTGAGAATGTCTAGGACGTGCACTTGCATTCCCATCAAAACCCGAGTTTGCTCATTCAATTTCGCTTAAAGTTGATCGTCACACACATGGTCTTCCATGTTCCATCAAGGCACACACTTTGGAAGGTTTATTTGGAAATGCAAAATTAAACCCTCGTTTCCAAGAGTTGTATTATCATCCAGAGAGAACATCGAACCGGAGGTCTCTCATTTACGGTAGATGCCCTCATTCGTCCTCATACTTTAAACCACTGAATTTAGTAACCTGATTAGGATAATATTGATAATATTGAAGAGCTGAGCATGGAACGCAAAATTTCCAGACCAGGGCAACTCGCCGTTGACCACAGTGTACTGTACTACTTCAGCCGTCTCAGATATCACATCTATCACACTGTCACTATTGCTCAATTGCCAGACAAAATATCTTCTCCAGGTTCTAACAATTTGGGATCATTTTCGCGTGTTGCTGAATTAAGTTCAGAAGTCCTATAGAAATTCTCTAGATTCAAACAATAAACAGAATAGCAAAGTTGACGTGCGCATGAGTAGGCTGACAGACACAGGGATTGGTTGGCTATCACGGAGGGAGAGCAGGTAGCTGATTGACCGGGTGCAGGCAGTAAATGAAGCGAACACACCTGTCCCCGGTTTGCAGGCTTACAGGGACGCAGACTAAGATGACTGTGGTGAGCACTGCGTGCGTAGGTCTGTTCTTATAACGTAGAAGGCAAATTTTCACAGCTGATGCGGATTGTTCCCTTCAGCAAACTTTTTCTCGCGGATTCCGGTTGGTACCATTATTTTAGGACTCGAGCACACTCAATTAACTGTGATCCCTGCGCTTTAGAATGAAGTCACACGTATTCAAGTATATGGAAGGCTTGATGTGTTGCATGACCCGACGCGACTCCACCAAACAACGCAAGTCGACTTCTCCGATCGCCAGACGCCTGCTGGAGGCCGATCATGTGGTCTACCCGACAAACGTTTTGTGTGTTAATGCGTCATCACAAGACTGTTATTCACTAAGTCACTCGAGGCGCTGTTTGTCATGTCTAGCAAGCCAGCCCTCTGTGTGCAAAAGCTGTTGACCTTGAACCTCCGTCTGCCATGGTTTTGACCAATGACGGACTAGTGCTTACATAGATTTGATGTGTGAACTTAATTCGCTTACATATTTTTGAGGTTCATCGCTGTCAGGTGTGGCAACTGAAGTGAACATCTTGTGAAACCGGTCTTCTGATTTCGTTATTCAAATCTGTAACTGGGGCAAGATGTTTTATAAATTATCGTTCAGTTACTGAGGCTATGATTATGTAAAAGGCTGAAAGGTCAAGTCTCGGAGGCATAGAGTGTATTATTGACTTGGCCAGACAAAATAGGTGAGCAAAACAGTGTGAAGCTGCCGAGTTGGTTCACACCTGGTGGACAACGGGATAGTCGATTGAAGGTTACGTGTAAGAGTGAATGAGAAATGATGGTTTGGTGAATAACAGACATTCATCACTGAACACGTGATCGATCGGCACCGTGAAGCAAACAACACCAAATTTCTTTATGCAGGTTGAGTGAATGAATGAATAGCACGTTGAGTTAATCATGGTATGAGCTTACGCTTATAGATTCCTGCGAGAGAAAGATCAGAAAATTATGCGCTCCTGGGACTGAGGTTAATGTTATTTAAGACAGTGACAACCTGTGCATTTACGAGGTGTGTAACGTAGTTCACAAAATCTTCATAGTACAGAAGACCGGTGCGAGTAGGGTTGAAACTAAATAGCAATGGTGGTCAATCCAATTCTTCAGCAGATAGGTCTCAGAAAATATTGGCGAAATGAAGTGGAGAGATTTCGTGCATCCAATGATTAGTTTCTATTGCGTATTGGTTGACCGGTTCACCATAGCCCATATCACTCACGCGAAGCGGTTTGTCTCGCCTGATTCACACCCAGATCGCTCAAGTGGGCTTGCAATGTTTTCCCCACATCGGACTATTTGCTAAAGCTTGGGGACCACAGTCGACCGATTACTTTGAATATCTAAGTCGTCCACTCATCTGTCAAGACAGCTGTCAGAATGTCACTCGGATGACTACCACTCTGCCACAAGAGACAGGGCTTGTCCGACCTATCCGGCCGTTCGGACGACGACGACCATAGCCTGTAGCAGTCTGAATGTACCCACAGACAGCAGACCAGCTCATCAGTGCTTCCAACATTGTAAGAACGGACCTACGCACGCAGTGCTCACCACAGTCATCTTAGTCTGCGTCCCTGTAAGCCTGCAAACCGGGGACAGGTGTGTTCGCTTCATTTACTGCCTGCACCCGGTCAATCAGCTACCTGCTCTCTCTCCGCGATAGCCAACCAATCCCTGTGTCTGTCAGCCTACTCATGCGCACGTCAACTTTGCTATTCTGTTTATTGTTTGAATCTAGAGAATTTCTATAGGACTTCTGAACTTAATTCAGTAACACGCGATAGTGATACCGTGACATTTTGAACCAAAATAAGTACACTGCTTTGCCCCCTTGAGCTAACGTGTCTTTTAAATTAAAACACAACACGAGTGTGTCTGGGGCACGAACTACCTGCTAAGTTCCACACATCTCCATTACGAACGAATGTGCACAGACAGACAGAGTAAAATATCCGAAGTAACATTGTATCACATGCCTATTTGAAACTGAAATATTATTACCACACTGGTGCACACAGTTGAACATACGTTCCATTTTACAATTCATTCGAACAGCTTATCCACCGTCCACCTGTTCAACGGAGGAAAAGCGTGGGCGCATTATTCAAACGCATAAAGGTAACCATAAACAGCGGTGTGACCATTCGAAAAAAGTGCGCGTTGATCTTATCGGGTAGGTAATAAAAGCCTGTGGTAGTAGACGATGAGTCTCAGTGACTGATGAACTCATTGGTGATGAACTGGACTGCGCAGGTGTTGCTCGTACGGTGCATTGGTGCTGTGAATGCACCCATAGTCCTAGACGGACTTATGCACCGAGACCACTTAATGTTCAAAGAATTATCATCAAGGAGTCGTGTTAACTACCTGTTAGAAAAGTAAGTCAGGACGAATAATCACTTTGAAAAGTTCAATAATAATCATATCTGACTAGTATTCAAGTAGCTTGATCTTTCGATGGAGCAGTTCTGCAAACTTGGACAACGAATTTGAATATCACTGCTCCGCAGTCAGATCAAAACCACTGATCTCATTGAATGCCGACAATGTCTGACTCGTTCAATCAAATAGATTACTTTATAATTGAATAGTGTTGTATTTCTTTTAGGAATATTACGACGCAGAATGTTACGTCAACCGGTTGATCGTAACCTGTCTAGTGCATGACAAGGTAGTTAATATCACAAAAAATCACTGGTCACGTGGTATTTCGATAGGTGTACTGTGCAGGTGACTAGTAGGATGTACCATACAAATTCAGTCAACCGTATCGTCTGTAAGCCTAACATGCTTGGACAGTCCATTCATCACGCTCTTTCATTCAATCAAACTAATCAGCACACCATGTGGAAATTTTCCAGTGTTATACTGCATGAACTGACCGAAACACACGGGTTGAATATCTGTGAAAGAGCTGCTCGATTAATGCTAACCATCGCAGGCAAGCCAATCAGCATAGAGACAAGTGGTTGTTAAACCAAATCAAAAACGGTCGGGCTACATCGGTTAACAAAGCATGTGATGGACTGTTAGTTTGAGCAACCAATGGTAGGTCACTCAATCAAATCGGTTGTCAGACATGTAACATTTAGAACGTTTCTGAACTACGACTTTATCCACGGGTTTAGGTATACTGAACTCGTATTTAAGAAAGTTAATAAATGAAAGTTGACCAAATGTTGTAAAAATCTCCATCGACTAAACTGTTTGCATAAAGTGGTAACACGCCTTACTATTAAAGTTTTCGATGCGACCTGTCAATCACTTTTAAGTTATCTAACGTATGAAGCATACAAAAGGAGAACACATAAGATATAATGAAACCTCCTAGCATTAAAACAAATCAAGTAATTTGGGTGCCCCACTTAAGTCAGTATTTACGTATCAAAATTGGAGTGGTGGATTAAATCACTATAACTGGTGGATGGAATATTCCTGATTGATTACGAAACATGTGACAGTTCAGCACACTTTGAGATGACATCCTGAATTGACATTGTATTTCAAGCGATTCTATCAAATGAGACCTTTTTGTTTTCCTCAGAACGAGTTGTAATCCGTATTGTACATTATTGATTTATTCGGTTAATGTAAAAACGTTTTCATTTTAATCAGTAAGTAAGCCACCATTCAGTTACACCTGGTGAGACACACGAGCAGTGGCAGCTGATGCCTCTCTCAATGTCTTACTTAAAAATATACCAGTGATTACTCACCGCTTTGGTCCGAAGTTTGATCGCCTAAACTGGTGTTGCTCTTTGACGTTGCCGAGGTGATTTGATTTGTCGTACACTCCTCTTGTAGATCATGTTCTGTTTCACTTGCATCGCTTGAATCTGTATTTTCTGAAGCTGGGTTCTCTGGTTCATCGGATATCAGCTCCGCGAGGAATTGCGTGGTTTCCTGGTCAATTCCAAATGTGGGTAAACCAGCATCAAATGCATGCACGTTTGTGGGGGATATACCTAGTTCTTCTTTTGAGCTCTTCTTTTCTGTCTCTTGCAGAATGTCACCGTCATCTTTTATCCCCTTCTTCACATCCACAGGCATCGAACTGCTCAGAGTTAACGGATCAGTTTTGTCCTTAGTGTGACCAAGTTGTGGTTTAGTTGTGTGGATGCTTTCTGTCGAAAGAGAGTTCACATCCACAAAAGACCTGGTCATGGCCTCTGAAGCTAGCTTTTTCAAAGGAAATACGTTTTTATTGATATCAACCGCATCACTATCTTCCACAGTAATACTTTCCGGTTCTTCGGATTTGGATTTCAAAAGTCGCTGTCTGTTTGAACGAACGTTATCCGTTATCAGCCGTGGGTAGTTGTTGCCTATACCGTGACCTCCGGAAACTCTGTAAAAATACATTGGACAGTAAATCATTGAAGTAGTAACAAAAAGTACCTGATAACCACGACTATTGCACAAGATACAGATAACTTCAGTCATCTGTAATATTTACGATAACGAAAAGTGTGAACTCTTCAGGGACAAAACAATCATCCTACGGGCGCACATGTATGATACAACTCTATGAGTATAATTGTCTCGAAGTAGCTGCCCGGCTAGTCACATAACTTCAACTCTAACAGAAAGTAATTCCCCTCTCTACACAACTCTCCTTTCACGCTTTTGTAAGTACCTCCTACGTGCAGTATTGGATTATTCTGTGGTTTCATTCGGGTACCAACGTCTACACTGTTAAGGTTAGATGTGACAGACGTTATATCGACATGGTGACCATACTAAAGTGTACACTATTAACACCTAGGATGCCGGAAAAAAATAATACAAACACGGATTTGATGCGGCATTTACTCGAAAGATAGACCAATTTGTTGCAGGTTACTGACAGATGACATACAGAAACAACGGTGATCGGACAACTAGGGTCTGTATTACTATTACGAATTCGAAAACAGGTGGGTCTTGGAACGGCGTAACAAGTTGGACCTTAACCAGATGTCATAGCTCCTACTCTTATGCTTAAATCAGATGATGTCACGGATGAAGTAGGTTAGTGAATATGACATCTTTACAACTTTCAAAGATGTCCAGTCTACTAGGAGTGTTATGAGATGCATGTGCCTCACAAACACAAATCTCGGGGCGAATTGGTTTTTGGGTAGCCGTATCGGGGATTGGCGAATGAAAATAGTACGGTATTTATGCGAATCATTGTACCGAATTGTTTGAACAGTTGAGCTCTGTTTAGCTTCGCTTATCGAAAGCATTACTAACTTCTTGAATGTTCGAAGTCTGAAAGAAAATGTTGGGGAGACCGAATATAGTTTATCCACTTAACCTTCTTCAGGAATGCACGTTAGATATGCACTTTCCAGATGATGACCGGAATTATCACCGTCTTTTACATGTTGAAGTGAATAAGTGAAATCCGAACGGGAATGATGAATCAGTAGATATGCTTGAATTACTCAATTAAGACAACAAACAGATTGACTCGTTGGTGATGATGTAGACCGCATCACTGTTGGATATGCGCTTCCGTGGTTTTTCAATACTTCAAATATCAATTTTGTAATTCTACTCACCGAGTAGTCGTAGATTTAAGGTCGTAGAATCAACGAAAGGAGAAAACGCGTAATAGTTCCAATGCTGAGTCTTTTTATTCTTGCCACTGTTAACTCGGTAGTACGATAAAAGTGCATAAAACGAAGTGAATTGTAAATGGCGATGGTGTAAAAACGTGTAAACTTGCCGTGCGGATTTCTTCCAACCTCAAACTATTAACTGATCAGAGTGGATTATTTATTTTATCTGTACAGAGCGCTGTTTATTCACTACTGAATCAGAATGTGAAGTGGCCATGGTAGTAAACCGTATAAACGAAAATGACAGAACATGATCATCTGGACGATAGAAACCGATATTTCAGGATTGTATAATGCATCTGATAACACTTCGTTGCATCTTTACTAACAAAAGCAATAGTTAGCTGCGCCAATATATCCATTTGTTCATAAATGATTTAAGTAACGAAGATGTAATCGCCTTGAAGAAAATGTATTGAAATCAGACAGAGCTGCTTCGAAGATGATCTATGAAGAAACGGTTAGTTATCTAAACGAATACAACAGCTGTGAAAACCGCTCTCAAGTCACTAATAGGTGAGAACAACTACAATCATTGTTCACAATCATCGACTTCAGGAGATATAGCGTTAACCACGTATTAAGTTGAGATTCAAGACTGCGGTCATCTGAATCCGCCTGAAAATCGCACTGTTTGTGACATGTAACAGGTTATGAGTACAGAATACTACGAACGAAGGTTGACAAACTTCTACAACTGATGTTCATGTGAATCCAAATATTTGCAACATTATTTTAACCTACAAGATGACCCGTTACCTTCTAGAAGTAGGGTTCGGGCACCCGGGTACGGCACAAATGCAAGTGATACGCGAATTACAGCCGGCAAGCGGAATGTTCAGAGCGATCATAGGTTTTGGATGAAGCGTTAGTAGGCAAAGGTAGCCGGTGTAACCGTCAGCTGCGCAAATCCACACGTCCCTGGGTGTGGTCTTGGTCAGCTGGGCCACTTCCACAACAGCTGCACACGAAAGCTAGAGAGAAAAGGGACGAAAACGAGAGAAACTCTCCAGTTAGTTTTATTGCAGCCAACTTTCTTGAGGGAACAAAGGCCATCATTGAATAGTGCCAGCAGATACGTTGAGTAACAGCAAGAAAAAAACGTAGTACACACTCAAAGTATACCCGGCCTTATATCGGATATTCCCTCCACATACGTTCGACTTATGAAACCAAGCCAGGATTCTGGCTGATCCATTTTTTTAAAAAGTAGTCAGACCAAAGTCTTGTTGTTGGAGTGCTCGATTTGAGCCTTTGGCATCTACCCCCGCAACTCTAAAGTAAACATGTTGAACAATAGGCTAATTACACCAGATCGAACTGAATCGTTAGAACTGAACACCCAGTCACATTAACTTTGGATCACACACAGAGAGTGATATGCAGTTGTAGTGAAACCTATCGTTTCACGAACATAATTAGGCTGGCATAAATTCGGACAAATATTTGTGTAACTGATGGATTTCAACGAAAGATCAGATTGAGTCTGTGGTTTTTTCGTCTACTGTTATCAAATTATGAAAAGAAGCAACTTCATCCATCAGGTAGTACTGATGAACTATCAGGAAATTCATTTCTAGAGTCTTCACCAAATATTAACTATTTCTGCCTTCTCTGTTTGACAAACGGTGACGGTATGAAAGAGTAAGGTCATAACGTTTTCAAGTGTTGATGTGAAATCTGTGCGAACAGTTCATAAAGTAGTTATTGTCTCCTTAGCGACTTATTTACACTGGTATCAAGTTTTGTCAAGCACTTAAGTTAGTTTTCACGAGGAAATGAAATACAATCTATTTAGAAATGTAGTCATCTCACTGATATCTTTTGGAGTGCATGATTCAGAATTTTTGAAGAAATGTACCGGAACTCCGTCTACTCTTTTAAACTGCATTACAGACAGAGATTTTCTTAATCCACTGTGATTTAAACTCAACAGCTTCACAAGTTATGAAGTACTTGTCACCCGGAATTTTGCATACGTTTGATGTTGGCATCCACATCAGTCAACTCAGATAGGCCATAGTGAGTGTCGTGTCGACAGGTTGAAGAGGTCTGGTGAAGATACAAATTGTAATATTGACTAAAGTGGACGCATACTTGTAAATAAGGGGCCAAAGTGAAGAAAGTTGTAATGAAGGACTTTATGGAAAACATACCCTGTTCTTCGAATAATGGCGATGAAAGCGGGACTAATTTATTGACGAGAAAGAATAGCGCTTCGGAAGACTAGAGGGAAATAAGCTTGGCTGAAAATGTTGACTAAAAATTTGACGAGGTTAACAAGTAGAAATCATATCTAATTCTTGTGTTGTTTTTCTTTTAACCAACCAAATTTCATACTGATCAGGGTTAGTAAAAGTTACCGTTATAACGAGGTGTATACTGGGATCAGTTTGACTCGTTACAATATCACCAATTACATACAGCTTGTTGTGTCTCGCCGAACATCAATATATCTAATGCTTCACATACATTTGTTCTGAAAATCCTGTTTTTTGTCTTCAACAAGATGTATCAATAAATCAACTAACCTATGGATGCATTATTTTAATCTGCTCCTACTCGCCATTCGTCGAATATTGTTCAGTGTATCACACTCTAGTTAAGGATTCTGAGTTTAAGGATTATTTGGAAACAGTGTTGGGGAATGGTATATGCACGCGGTAAACAGTAGTGATCTGAGCAATTGCTAAGAAAAAAGATTCAGGTTACTTTCTCTACGGGTTTTCATAAGTAAGTATTTGTTCTGTGACTGTTATTCCTGCTTATAATAGGTATTTATTGGAAGAGGAGAGATAGGTTAACAGCAGAGGATGCTTGAAAATAGAATCACACAACTAACACATCCTTGAAAGACAGGCATAGATTAAAAGTGTTCCCAACTAGTACGCAGTTAGGTTATAAAGCTATGAGCAAGAGTAATAGGAATGGCAAATGACATTATATAAAATAAGACACAATATCTATGATTGTTTGTCTATGTGACACCACATACAACAAACAGACAAAATATCTTAAGTTATCATATGAACTAGTTTACTTTATTCAGCACCAACACCTTTACTATCAAAGCGGTTCAGTTACCCCTTACAATTTCAACCTCATTTAAATACTAGGAGGCTGAACCCGGATAGTTTAATTCGTAAGACTTCAAGAATGTTTACCTGACGGTTTCGACTTAAAGGTTTGAAACCCTTTGAAGTGCGTAGGGGATTGCATTATCATTGTTTGAAGATAACAGCGGAATTGAATTTGTCGGAATAATATGTGACTTCATAAATTTTGTGGATTCTATTTCTTATTGTATCTAGTCGGTTGGTATGTCTCTCTGCTGCCTAACATCGTACACGTTGTGTGTCTATATGTGCAGGCATTTCTTCTCGCCTGTTATACAAATGTGTTTCTATATGTCTGTTGTTTGAAGAATATCGGAAGAATGTCAAGCTCCGTAAAGACTTTCTTCAACTCAACCGTAACAGTGCATGTCGCATAAGAACATTCTTGGTCGCTGATAAGGTGTAAGATGTCTGCTGTCGTGTGGCTTAAACAGTAGCCCTTCAACAGCCTTCTTCCCGTTGTTCCATTTGGGTCGGTAGTCCAAGATTTTGTTAAGTTACTGCTGTCTGTGGTTCTTTAGCTTAATATCACATTGAATTAATGGAAAACTATAACGCCCACTGTTAGAATGGGTACCTAGAGGTGTGTGCATAAATGTCTATCAAACGATCGAAAATTAGTATGTCGTAGGCTGGTGAGTTGCTTACGATAGTATAAAAGTGCAACTGGCTGCCATCAATGTAGCGTTTACGCACGTGCATCGTGTATACACAGTTCCGTTTGTTCCACACGAGACGTGAATACCAAATTAGACACTCAATTTTCCCTAATTTACCTAGAGTTGCAAGGCAACTTCCCGATAACACAGCGGCAAGCAAAGTATTTTCATAATAAAGTAATTTCATAATAAAGTATTTTCATAATAAAGTATTTCATATGGATTTAGAAGAACACAACGTTACGAGCAAGTTGTAATATTTCATACTTTTCTTCATTCAGGCTAAAGCACCGAAGGGGTTGAAAACTACATATATGATGTGTTTTGATAGTAGTGGCTAAACCGAACGCAAACGAGTACTCGTGGGCAACAAAAACCTTCATTTATGTATGATAACACTGCAAAAATTATCATCACGAAGGCTTAAATTGACGATAAAATGGTCGCACTCAAAATGACTGTAATTGTACTATGTAAGCGAGCAACCGAAGCATAATATGATGGTCGGAATATGTTAACACCATACCCAATAGTGCACAACCCTGAGGCGATTATGACCGTTTAGTGTCTGATCTAAACTGATACATTCTGCGCAGCAGAGTAGTCGTTTAGTAATGTTTTAAAACGGTCTTGATGGAACTATTACACATGGACCGCTCAACCTAAGTTATGCCAAAATTAGAGCTTATCGTTCAGGTGTTACGTATAGGTAAGGTATAATAAATATGTACAATAAATCGTTTGATAACTATTGGACTGAATTTTTTCTCTACTGTCACATATGTGGGTTAGTCAAAGTATTCTAGAAATCACCTGAATGCCAGGGAGTGTACGTGGAATTTCCAAAACCTCATTAAATTTTGATGTTCTTTTGACAGAACCTGTGAACGGAACAGAGTAGAGGCGAATTATGACAGGTTATAAATATTAATGAGGAGAAAAAGAAACATCGTATAGTGGTGAAAACAGGGATTAATCAGATCATTATAAAAAAAAACACAAGGCTATTAAACATAACAGTCAGCAGTGTTAGAACGTTTGTGTGATGCAGTTCATGGCGTACGGAAATGTCGCACGTTTCTAAGAAGTAGTACCATAAAGCTATATGGAGGATGACGCGTTTGGTTCCGGAGAAAAACTTGTTGGGGAAATTCTGTTGATAGCTGCTTAGTGGTTTTAGAATAAACCGTTTAAGAACTGTAAACTTAGACAACGGTATGGTACATATTAGACAAAACTTCTCTACAGGAGACATCTCTACTGATAATATTTGTAATTTCATTTCCCAGGCATACAGTAAACGAGCCCTATTGTGTGAGACAAGTTGGCTTCATGAATTATCGGTTCGGTAAGATTTCACAGATAGAACAGCGCCATTCCTGACCCGACAAATTCTTCATTGTAGTTGCCCTACGGTCCCCATGGAGACCACTTTTTGATGGTCTACTAGTGGAACAATATTGATTACTTTGTCAAACTGATAAATTTATGAAAAACAGGCAACAGATAGGTATTCATGATTCGTTATGTCTGTACCGATTGAAAAATGATGCTTTTGTTCAATATGCTAGCAAATACTTTTTTTAATTTTGAAGTGATCAAGACGACGACAATTGGATAAACCAGTGCGTTGACGTTTGACTGACATCTTTCCGGTAAACATCCTCTTCGCTGTAGCAACCACTTTTTGTGCGTAGGATGTTCACAGTTGTGCCAAGCATTCATATTCTCAGCTTGTTGCAACATCCAAAGCCTCGCGCAGCGAGATAATTACCATCTATTCAAGAGTGCCCACAGACTGCCGCCTAGTTATAGATGAGTTAGTGCGTACCATGGAAATTAATGCCACAAGTTAGTTGTTTGCGAATGATCAACTTACTAAGCTGACGCTTCAGTTCAATCACCGTTCGCTCCCAGTCTTGTCGCTTCTCAGATGTGGGAAACATTAGTTCATAGCGTTCAATTCCTTCTCTAAAATTTTTACAGTAATCAAGTATTACCCGTATAACTATTAGATAAGAATTAAAATCAATGATTAGGGGACTGGCGTACGCTTGGTTCAAGGAAAACTTTACGGAATCTTCAAGAATAGAGATGAAAATTTTAGTTAATTTAGAAGAGATTCAGTGGCGGATAACCTGAACTTTGGCTAGATTCAAACCAACAACTAAACATTATGCCCGATCGCGTCAAATGCTCCATCATTTGAGCAACAAACTTATGCCAGAAGCTCGGAAATCTATCATTTACAATCAGTCAACTACCCAACCCACTGTGTGTCATAAAATCTGTTAATTGATTCAGAGAGTGAGTGCCCAATTGTGGTTTCTCAAACAGTTCAACATAAAACCCACCGGCGCCGCTGACAACTTGCTTCACTGATAATTACAAAATTGCAAAATCTATCGCACTACTTATCCAGAATGCAATTTCAATATTCGTCAGAGCAGTTGGTGGATTCCGGAGTGAACCGGCTGAGAAATCTTGTTTGGGTAGCTAATCACCTGGACATTTGGTGAATTCCATGTCATTGAGTTGTGTGTACGACTGAGTCCAGATACGAATTTCTCCGGTTTCCAGCGTGGCTTTGTAGAGCAGCTGGCAGAGCGCTTACCGCGTTTGGGCATGCCGTTCCTGTCGCTGTTCCCAATCCAGCCGAAGCCCAGATGTTTCATAGCTGGGTCTCCTCGAAGTTATCAAGTAGATCATACTGTATATACTCAAGTTCTCTCTGACTATAAACGACCATTGTCGGCGCGTAGGAATTAGGCGGTAAGATGTAAAATGCTGGCAACTTTCATTTTTTTCAGCTTATTTACTTTTTCATCCTTTACGGAAATAAACATTTCGTAACTGAAATATTCAAGATGTACCAACGAAAAGACTCTTCGATATTAATTTGGAATCGAACATTTGACTGTTCAATTCAATGTCCGATAAGCATCCATAGGTACAACACTTTTTCGATTAGTTCTACTGAGACCATCAAACGCACCATCTTAACTAGACAGCATGGTCGGTCGTGAGTCATATTTTTTAGAAAGGTAGAAGGCGATAAGATGCCCCAAAATTAGTGAACAGCTTGTTAGTAATGTGATTCTTTCAGGTAGAGGTCATTGTTGACGTAGACTGAAAATTTGCGACTGTTTAGAAAGTTACTTCTGACGAATGAATAGATTTATGGTTTTCCGATTTGAAATGGCGATTGTGTCTGTTTTGTCTAAAGGATTCTGACACTATTACATGAGCTTTATGAAAGAAAAGGTGATATGAACAAACCGAACTTTCTTCAGTGGCTATGGTCCAACACTAGTGAGGTTGGATAGGGTGCTAGAACCAGACATTTTAATAATGGTGGTCGAACCCGCCTTTGGAAAGCTCGGTGTATGAAGGACGGCAAAATGACCATTGCGAATAATTATTTAGGGCGAAGTTTCGCTGTAACCAACATCGAAGTAATGAAAGTTTGTTGTAAGGTGTAAAGGTCCCTGTCCTGATGTGACACCGTACCACAGAGTGGAATTTTGTGCTCGTTCTAGCAAACCCAGTTACAATGAAGGTCTCAGTATAACGTGCGAATTAAGTATCTCGTAGACTTTGTGGTTTGTCAAACTGATTAATTCAAAATAGAGCTGACTGAAAAATTCCAGGTTTCGACTGGACTTGCACCAACATCTGTTGCATCCTGACATTCTACTGCTGTCGCTGATTCGAGCTTAGCCGGGGCCTACATACATCTTACAATTTGGTCTTTTCCAAATCCCATGAACTTTTCTATTTTATTTATTGAAAATGGAAAAGTGAACTCCAATTAAACATTTTTTTTTGCTATTTGGTTCCACGTAAACGGACGAATGTTGTGATTATCACAAAGAACCACAGGCAAATGAACCAACCAAAAGTGGCTGCGCTCACGGCTCATAACTAATAGTGCTTGACCACTCCCGGTTAACTGAACGGTGTTGTAGCACTGGTGTGTTTCATTGATTAGATCCCTAATAGAATAGTAATAAGGCCCAGGAGCGAAACCTCTGAACCACAGCCTCACAGTGAATGAGTAACAATTGGTCGCATGACACAGATTACTCACAGGAATGGTTGATTATGTGATGCACGCGTGTATGGATGACCAAGACGATTGAGTGGTTCCAACACCGATTTACAAAGGACGTACAGTTCCACTTTACTGCACTCCGCAATTTGGATTATTTAAGTGAACAACAAGTTGTGCGTTCCACACAGCTTTTGTTCTGAATCCCACAAAAAGAGAAACAGTGATTTTCACCTCAAGTCAACAGGGTAGCTCACGACGGAAGACACAAAATGGGCCAGGCATTCGTTGACATTCGTAAGTTATTTGTTTTAACAAGGTTACCGTGGCAGCTAATTTATCTAATTCCGGTGCCTTCGTTAGTATGGTAGTTTAATATATTATGATTGACTGTAAAATATGCACACCAGGTTTGGTACGAATGTAGTTAAACAGTTTGAGTGCCGCGTTTAACACGTGTTTAAAAACTAGCTTGAGAAAAGCAAAAATTACGAGCAAGCTGTAATACTCAGCGTTTCAACCACTTCAGATGACTTCCATCAGCAGTACTGTAATTGAAAGCATGTTGACAGAGTAGAAGTCACACGGAGTTTGCTGTAGTCGGGTCAACTCGCATGGTATCCGAACGGATTGGTCGAATTCCTTGCCCATTAACTAAGAGTGAGATTGGTATAGATAAAAAGCGTCTGTGCACGCCACACTGCAGACAAGAGTTTGCCATCATCGCTGTTGGCGAATGCTTGCTGAGGGTGAATGATTAAAGCGTCGGCACACCACCGCCCTGTGTCGAAAGTCAGACCTTTATGAATCATCCGAGTTTCCTTAAAACATACTTTGTGATTCTCCGACAGCACATGCATCATGATAGCCCAATATTTCTCAAGCTTTCGAAGTTGGTATATGTAGTTTGGAAGAAAACGTGTGTGCCTTCAATTTTCGGTTACACGTACTTTCATCAACTAGCCTGTTTCTCCCATTCACACGTCAGTGCATCCACCGCACTAAACCTCACAAAAGCAGTCGCCTACAGAGACTGAATATTTGGGTGTCAGCAGTCGTTCTACGACAGTACCTAACTGAAATACTGTCCGGATGGCACACTCAGTGAAGACGGGACGAAATTTTTTAGATGTTGTTCATGATACGGTGTTTGCACAGCATATTGGAAACATCTACTTATTTTGTTTCTTTCTCAGTCGACCTGTGTTTGGTCCTGTTTTTATAAAGACGTTTGAATGTTGGTTAGTGGTTAACATTTCTTTAATTTGAAAAATCTTTGTTATATCCGACAGTTCACCGATGCAAATCTTCTTAGCTGTGTTGATGAGTGCTGAAATTCTGTTCGTGCTAAGTGGGTACGACGGACTGTGGTTGAGATATCGACCAGGATGGGGTGGCTTGAGATACACAGGAACCTGGAATGTCCGCTTATCATCAAACTTGAAAACACTTCTGAATAAAGCCTTCAAACAGTATGCAGCGTAACAAGAAACTAACAGACTAACAAGCAAACAGATAGAATGCTTTTTATATGTTCAAGAAAGTAGAAGAGAGCCAAATATTTGTACCCGATCAGGTAGATCTGCGCCTAATCGGCGTGATAGACGCCCAAAATGAGTTGGGGTAAACATATATGTTTAACTCCCAGCGGTGTAAATCTGAGCAGAAACCAGGATTTTCATAAACTATGGTTTTATATGTTACTTAAATCCTAACAAATGACCTTCTGTAAAACTCACTTCAGGGGCTTGCATTCCTCACTTGTTCATTTGACTTTTATTCGAGCTGCGTATTGTGATTTCCGATTCAAATATATTACTGGTTGTGGATATACTTGTGTTCTTGTCTAGTTTTCAGCAGACCATTTTGTACTAACTATAGACTACTACCAACGCACTTAGTTTGCATAACTAAATTCTCTTGTTCTGAGAGATACAAACTGGTGTGTCTCGAAATTTTAATGTCTTACGAGCTTATTCACATCTAATAGTTACACCATCCTTTTGGAGTTTTTTAAAGAACTGTCGATCGGATAGGCTCACTTGTACTAGCTGGTTCAGAACTCCCATAACAACGGATATCAATTTCTGTGTGAGCTACTGACCAGGTAATATATACATTTCTACGAAGTCTTCTTGTAAAACAGCCTGAAAGGTACAAATTATCAGGTTTGATATTTTATTAAATCTCGTAGATCACGCTTACTCAGTGAAACGATCCGTTTACACTGTTAACGAATGCTCAACTTGTTTTCTTCCTAATAGAATGACGCGTGCCTTGGTAAAACAAGAGCATAGCGCTTCCACAGAGGTAAAAATAATTGTATCGTAAAGCTAGAGATGGTGAATTGGAGTGCTGCACACAAATTACTTCGTCATCCTACAGTCGATTTCAGAACTGTTTTGGTAAATTCAGCCATTTCAGTAAATAAATCAGACTATGATGTTCTGACATCTTCGTTTCAAAACACGCAGGCGAGATATAAAATTTGCAATTTATGGCTTCACGAGATGTCGAATAGTGCGTCTGTTCATGTGGCGACTACAACTAGCATTCGAACAAATGGCTTTTCGGTATGTGGGGAAAATAATAGTTTAGATTGACAGAAATGAATGTAACCCGTAACTGCAATTATTCTTCATAAACACGATCAATGAACTGGAGAATGGAAAAGTTGTCGGTCAGATCCAGTCAACTGGAAGATTAGTTTGCCTAATAAGTTAATTTTTGCCTGCAGATACTCACCCGGTGAACTGAAAATACACACGTATGTACATGCCGCTAATCTGTTTTCAAAATTAATGATAACTATATACAAGTTACAAAGATGGCGAGATAACTAAGGAGAAATGGACACCTGATGTGCTGGTTGTTAAACAAATGACGATTTTACCAACTAACGAACGTGGTCGAAAGAAACAGTTTGAAAATGTGCAGTTTGTATTGGGTGCGGATGACTAGAAATTATTTTTTGGGAACGTTTATCACATGCTGTATGTGACAAAAATGATTGAACGAGCCAGGTCATACTGTTTTGGAAAAGATACGTCGTTAAATAGAAAACCAGTAAATACAACAGAAGTACGAACTGACAAATGGAAAATAATTCAGTGATAAATGGAACGCCCAATTCAAGGCAGGACTGCAAGGAAGATTTTAAAGGTCGAGATAACAGACCTTGACACTGAGTTCAGTACTATGAACTGATCAACATAGCCTAGAAATAAGTGTGTCCTTTAACTGCAAAAACGTGTTGGTATGGGATGAAAGTTCCTCGTTAAGAGGATGATAAAAAATAAGTAAATTAATTTCAGATTGTATTTTGGAGATGAGTGTGATTTCATTGAGATTTTCGAAGCAGTTAGTTAGGTTTCTGCAACAGGGCCAGCACACAAACTCATTAGCATCATTTTGCATTATTTTATTTCTTCTACTGGTTGAATTTGGTGCATTAATGTCGTAAAATTAAATTAGTTTAGAAAACACATTCTAAACATTAAATCACAACACTTACTTTGTGGTTGCCGTAAACACAGACAAATTTTTTGGTATGGATGTCAAAGTGTTCCGAGCAGTACGAAGTCCTTCCAATTCCTGCTGAACCGATTGGTACAACTGGCGAACAATCATATCCAAATCCTAAAGCGGATAAACGAGAACACAACAGGAATCCGAGTTATGTAATGTATGGCTTAAAATCTGTAAAAATCACTGGACTCCAAGTTCATTAGTGTTGTCGTATGTATAATATCCAACATTATCTTACTAAAGGTTTCCCATAGATTTACATATGCTTGTTTTGTTCTGCAGTAAAACGGTTCAAAATCTAATATCGACCAACTTCTAAAACGAAATAAGAAAATTAACTTCGGGAGATTGTTTTTTTTGTTTTATCTGATTAAAGACTTCCCAGAACACCGCCAGCCAATACTATGAAACCAACCTCATAAAAGCATACCTTCTTTCATCTAAAATAAAAGACAATCATAGGATTCATTCCAACTGAACTTAGTGCATGCCAGTATATCTGAAATCCATTTAGAAGACGCTTAATTCTAAACTATTATTGAAGGGGTTTGCTTAAATAACTGTAACAAAAAGACTTCTCAGCATGTATACCTCCCAATCAGAACTAGTTGCCTTTTTTGTTCTACTCAATATCAAAAACGAGGTGTCTGAACATGCTTGTTACACATGGATTACGAGAAACTGGTCTGTGATATATCGCAAGCGAAAATTTGAGGGTGTCTCCGTAGAATATCGTCCATTTTGTTGACCGCAAACTTTTCAGTCAGCGATTTTAGAAAAGAGGTGCTGGACTGAAAACTTCACTTGTCTGAGTAACGGATCGCCTCCTGCGCATGAGAAGCCAACACGGCCTTGTACAGTTTTCTGCTTAGAAAGCCACCTGTACGTTACGTCTGGACTTTAGTAAAGGAGGGATGACTTAACTCAGTCCGGCCGAATTATAAAAACCGCTTATTCAATACTGCAACATGCTTGTCTTCTGGGGAGTAGGTTTCAAGGCAGCAATGGATGCTGAACAACTTCAGCATGTCCTAGATCATACCACGTGGTGAGTGGGTTGACCTCTGTCTTGTCTTGGTTATATTCTTACCAATATAGTTGACAAATAGGTAGTCTAAAGATTGGAACTCCACTTAATCACAATGATCACGAGATAGTTGAATTCGGTCATTCACATCGAGCTATACAACACATTCCTAAAAATATGAACCTAAAGGCCAATCATAATGCTAATTTCGCGGGCATATTGACACAGCTGAGCGAGGTTGAACAGTCTGACTCGATCATAACATTCCACTTAGATTATCATTGACATGTCGTCGTTGAGAAACTCCTCGATGCCGTTGATAACCACGTTCCGATGAAATATCCCAAGCTAGCAAATATTGAGATGATTAAAAAGTAGAACCAAACGTTTGATTACAGTGAGATGTCCAGCATGAAACAGGTATCAAAGAGAACATGATAACTGACAAAATCACACCATAGCTGCTTTAACAGAGGATCGCCTTGGTTATCGATACTGTTCTTTTGCACTGCCGAAGGTGTCATAATCCTTTCGACAACAAACGCAACAGTAAGATTAACATTTCGACACTTGAAACCCTCAATGAAATCGTCAGTGAAACTGTAGAGGCGACCAACATTCTGGGTAAACAGTACGTAACTGTATGAGAAACCTAATTCAAGTATCCCAAATGCCAGTTTCTCGAGTCAGAACCAAATTAAAGAACCTAACAGCTCACCAGTCGACCGACTCAAACTTGATATCTGTCTTTCTGAAAAGCTGTGTACTTTACAATCGCTCCTTGTCAACTGACCGAAGGCTCGTGTTAAATCAATGCTGACGATTTAGGGTAATTCACTCAGTAACGCGTATTCGATCATTCTAATAAAACTTATTCAAACGGTCGGGTTAACGGGACTATCTTCCAAGTCTGAAAAACGTCAGAAAAGGCGATTCAAAGGAGTGGAGTCTATACGGTACAGTTTAACAAAATGACAACAAAGGTACTGTCTCACCTTGAATGTGAATCAACCGAGTACACAAATTATCCAGCAAAGAAGTTTAAAATGGGGCAACTAAGCACGTGTTCATAAACAGCCACCAATCAACGGGACATGACCTCATTAAAACAATCGGTTATAAATGAAGATGAGAACTTGTCGACAACACCAAAGGGGAAGTTTTAACAGATAGACAATGACAGTTGTAAGAAGGAAAAAGGTAAATATTTGATGTGCAATTATGGCAACAAAATTCGTTATGATCGTTTGCTGCACACAGCAAGAAAAATAGAGGCAGATTAAGGATAGGCTTTCTACAATCAAGCCAAACACACCTCCAAAGGTTCATCGTTCCGCATCATACCAGACAAAAAAACAACAAACATACCAGACAAACTTCAACAAATCCAACATTCCGGAAACATTTACGCCTATTTTCAAAGGTGGATGCAGAAATGATTGAGCAAACTGTCGACCAGTAAAGTTGGTTTTAGTATTCTCAAATGCACTGCACAGTTTACTAGATTACTATCTCCGGACCGAAAATGAAGATCTTAAACTCATCACCAAGTATCAACATGGCTTCCGTAAGACATAATCATGCATCGCAAAGCTACTGATTGCTCGTGACTTTTGGAGGGCGACTGCTGATGCAGGTTATGTGAATGATATGCTTTACTTTGACTTATTCAAAGCACTGTACATGGTTGATCACACCATTTGCCTACGAACAATCCGCGACAATGGTGTTGATGAACGTTTCTTCTCAAGTGGCTTGAAAATGGTCTAACTGATCGTTAGTTCGATGTTACGGTGACTGGACAGTCTTCAGTGTGATTTCCTGCCAACAGTGGTGTTCCGTAAGCATTCATTTTAGGAACCCTTGAAATACCAAGCACAGTCAGATTATCCGTGTTAATCTAGGCCGATGACACAAAACTCTGACGAGATTTATATCGCCTGATACATGTGGTTACCAAGCAGACAGACTTGAGCTGTTTAAACCAGTGATTTGTAGAACGTAAGTTGCCGTTGAATATCAACAAATGCAAGGGCATGCATTCGCCATGATACTACCACACTGATTAACCTTGACAACATAAATCTACTCAGATCAGCATGTGAACGAGACCTTCTTACTCTAGTGACGGACAGTCTTTCTCCGTTTACAAATTAAGCAACCACAACTGAAAAAGCACAACTGGTCTTAAACTCTTTGGGAGAAATTTGTTTCCCATTGTGTTCACCTCCATAAACCGCCCACAATTGAGAACAAACGCAAAGGCCTCTCGACTTTACTTTAAAGAAGGTTTAGCACCTATTGAAAGTGTTCATAGACGGGTCACTGGAGGAGTTTTTACGTTCTGGAAAATTCTCTACTCAATGAGACTAGCAGAATTAAGTCAATTCCCAATTAATTGCAGATACCCCAACAGAAACCTAATCTCGGCCCACAAAATAATCTACACCCCTAGTTATGTTTCGGCACATCTCCCTCAAACACACAAAGATGAATGCCTGAAGGGTCGTTGGCAAAAGCCAGGTTATGAAACAAGTAGGTTAATTTGCAGATTGAACTGCTCCATAGGCCTATTCACAGTGAAAAACTCCGTCCCTCCATGGACATAGCTGAATCCACCAAGAGTTTTAAAATTTTTTATCAATTGACACATATGCGAGAGACAACCTACACTACAATCTTCCTAACCATTATTCTAGTCCAGTCCAATAAGTCACTAGATGCATATATCTGACGGAATGTTGTTCCATTTTGCTTCAGTGTTCGTTGTTGACAGGATTGCATCCCAGAAGCTTCTGTGAAGTTTCTTTCCATTAAAGTCTATTCATTTTCCTCATGAACCTATAAACCGTCTAACACAAATTTTTCCAATAATTACAAAGTCGGATACAATCATAGTTCTGTCTCTCTCCTGTAACAATTTACGAAGCTATCAGTAGAACATTCGTGCAATTGGATGGGTGTTCACCGGGAGACAGAATGTCTTGGTGGGAAGACACGAAGGAGCCCGTATAATCGTTTTATCACGCAGCTACTTTATCGCGTTTTTCAGCTTTTATTCCGTGCCTTTTGGTACCAGCTAATGTTCATCGTTAATTTACACTGAATACTCGTGATATGTGAGCTGTTGGGCAAACAATAAATTGGCACCTAAGCGAGTAGAACAGACAATGATTGATGACAGTGGTTGGTGATCACTTTCTAGAATGTGTCTAACGCGCCAACAAGATACAGTTCATATCCTCGATTCTAATTCGTCTATCGAGCTAACAGCTGCATCTTCAAAATATCTCGAGTCCGTTTAGTATCACCCTACTTTGTTTCCAGACGACACTTCCAAATCTCTAAGTTGGCATAGTTCAACTAATTTCTCACAGTATTAGAACACTTAATCAACACTTAACGAGTGATCGTAATTTATATTTTAGAAATTCTGGCTCATCAAACCTACGTACGGGTCTGTGAACTTATGATTAACGTGATCGCTTTGAGCACACCAGAACACTACTACGAACCACGAATACAACGAGGATACACACCAGTGGTGATTTCTGATAAAGAGGAAAACTGTGGTTAGATCTTTCTATCATATTAGATGAATTGACAACTACTCTTTGATTACCATCAACAAATCACTTGTAAAAGATTCGGGTTTCGGCGGAAACAGGAACAAATAACCAGACGTGACAAGCGTTCAATCAGGCATACAGACAACTCAGACATTTCGTATCTGGACTCAGTTATTCACCCAACTAACTGTGCCCGATGGAATCCACCAACTGACATATGAAAGTCTCCCGTAGCAAGATTTTTCAGTCAGTCCATGCTAGGATCCTCCACCTTCATTGTTGAGCATTAAAGTTGTGTTGATGACATGTCGTTTGGCAGGTTCGTTAATTTGGTAGAGACCCAGTTATGAATTCACTTGTGAGTTCAACTTGGATAAAAGTTGTAATAGTGGAGTCATCGACTGAAAATAACAGGACAGTTACTTTGTCCCTCTTTGCTATAAGTTGGTCGTGCTCAATGTGAGGTTGATGGCGCGGTCATTAACAAGGCTGTTTCTTGTAATTGTGGTTAGCATTCAAATTCTGGTCGTAGCAGAGATGTACACTACTGACGTACCTAACGGGAGCTACATTCGAGTCCAGCGTTTTTTGGAAAGGGATGGCTGAAAATTCTTGAGACTACGAAATCTGTTATCAATTCTGGCTGGTGGTCGACTTGTTTACGACACTACATATATATATATATATAACGTCTGAGTATTGGGTGTAGTTTTGTAGTTCAGCTGACAGAACGCTTGCTACCTCTGGGCATTCTATTTCGGTAGTTCAAGCTTTTTATAATTTGATCTGCCTTGTGTAAATTATTTACCAGCAACAGAATATAAAATGGGCGCAATAGGATTCCCCCATAGGAATATTGTTAACTGCCTCACAGTAACTAGCGAACGATGGTGAACCTTTTCGGGACCTGTCTAAGGAAGTCGAATTGAGTCATCAGATGTCAATCTTAATGTGAGTTTATTTATGCCTTAATGAATGCCATGGATTGTCTATCACACAATTTTTCCAGCGATTCCCTGAGTGTATGGACAAAGTTCTATACGAAACCATGTACTGAACTTTCGTTGAAATGTTTTTAATAGTCAGATAAGATTATCTGTGGTCTCCTGAAAACCACATAGCAATTCAATATTCATTCGAACCATTTGCCCTCGTGAACCCGGGTCATCAGATACAGTGATGAGTGGCAACCACGAATTTTCAAGTCGAAATCAACGTACATTTTTTAATCGAGAAACGTGCATCATCCACTGTAGTAGTGATGTGCTGGCTCATTGATAAGCGGGTTCAGAAGACTTAACCGTAACGTTCAAGCGCAAAATACAGGAATGTTCCACAACTGACTTTGATTTTACGCCAAAGTTCTTTTCTCACGTTCACCTAATAAGATTATCTGCTGACAACAGTTAAACCGGATGTCGTCTTTGGTGAAAATTAACCGAAAAAGGACGGAGAATATCATGAACATGTTAACAATCAGAACATTGAGAAGGTATAACTATAAAGTTGACTAACTTACGTGATGGCGATAATCCAATTTACTGGAAATATTATCTATTTCTGCTAGTAAAGCCAAGTCTTTTTTATCCCGCAGTTCGCGATGTTGAACCAATCGATCGCCTTCGTTTTCAGTGCCTTTTGTAAGAAAAAACAAGAATCATCCTATTTCAGTATAGTACGTCTTTCGATGCAAACTGTTTTAGTGAATACTTCGAATCGTTACGGATGAAAAATTTCGGTTTAATTTGGACAGTTGTCTACCGATATTTCATTTCAGACGATTTCAGTGGTAGCGACTAACGAATAACGCGGAAATCACGGAATCCACTATTAGATTATGACGTTCGGTTTACCGACATACCTGACGAAAACCATAAGCAGATAATTTAATTGGATATCGTTTTTTATA
This sequence comes from Paragonimus heterotremus, assembly GCA_013368495.1. NCBI lineage: Eukaryota > Metazoa > Platyhelminthes > Trematoda > Plagiorchiida > Troglotrematidae > Paragonimus > Paragonimus heterotremus. The sequence goes on from LUCH01000397.1 coordinate 89,193, forward strand.
GATATATTTTCGTAACTGGCACCTACGATAAAACCTAACGAGTGTATATTTATTAACAGTTAGTATACTGGAGAGAATAATCATCTTTTTACTATTTGTAATCAAATGAAGCTTGAATTTGTCGGAAAAATAATTGCCCATATACCGATACTTCAGGTAGCATGGTATAATAAATTGTCTCATAACTCATAACCTCAACAAATTTCAAACGTTGTGTTGAGGATAAAATAATTTTTATCATGCGCATTCAATCGTCATTTTGAAAGTAAATACATATGCTTGTTAATATAAACATACAAAGTACACTCTGATGTGTAGTTTTTTTATTGGTTCAAGTATTTATGATGCAATAACCACCTGACTAGAGTTATTTGCGACCACTTGTCTAGTGCAAGATGCAATCGTATAGCCATCCACTAAAATGGAATTGGTACAAACAAAGTTCAAACTGCTTAGATGAAAGCGGCCGTGACAACCATAGCCGAAACATTTGTCATAAACTTTCTGGGTTGTTCTAACTAGCCGTAAAACTATTCCAGGCGGTAGTCATTAGAACGAAAAGTCAAGTGATATTTTAAATAGTCGTGTATCCACATAATGTTTTCGGTTCTACAATCTCCTTTTCTGTTTAGAGCTCTATGAAGTCACTACCTGTATAATGAATGAACAATCTAAATTCAGACACTAGTATCAGTCAGTCAATATATTTCGAAAGTCAGACGATTATTTTGAATGCGGGTTATGAGACTAACATAACTCACACTGTTCAAATTCAATAGCCTCAATCCCCAGTCTGTGAAATATTTTGTACTTGATATTCTCAATTGTATCCACACCTTTTGGGGATTGCCTGAGAAAGATAAAAAGATAAATAATAATTCACATAAAATAGACTCTGTATGTACAGTTTTCGAAACTTTGAATATGTAAGATTATACTCCAGTCTTAGGAAAATGTATTATCTACACACGTTAAGGTGGACAGCTCCATTCAGACGTTTCTTACATTCCTGCTGATGGAAGCTTTCTTAATTTACCATTCCTAGCAACTTTAGCAAACTGGAATCGAGATGTTGTTTAGTAGTAATCGACATCCATAAAATCTGTATGAATGACGTGTGAAATGCGCAGATTGTTATTTGATTCCACCCCGTTTCTAACACACCTTTTTTATGGTCTACTAGATAAGAGTCACTAAGCTCGCTGACGTCCAAAGTACCAGTGCAGTATACATCATTTTTTCAATGTATGCCTGGGTAGACTATCAGATCACTGAGATGTGGATATCTGATCACAGGCGCCTCCCATACACGTAAATTTTAAGGGACATACACAGTTACTGTGGTCGTCATTGGCAAAACAGATAAATCAGTCTGTAAAACATATCAGAAAGTTCATTTTGAATATCTTCTTATTTTTTTTGGAATTTTCCACACATTTGTTCCTACGCTGTAGTTTTCTATGGAGAACAGATATTCTTACCAAAAACAATATTTTCTGCATCATGCCTAACTGTGAATCTGCTTCAAGACACTTTCGAAATAAAAACCTTTTTCACATATATTGCTGTTACATTTGAACAGTAAGCAGTAAACATACTGAGATGATACATTCTTCTGACACAGTCTATCGGAAAACCGTATTGAAAATTGTAAGCAAACTTTTCCAGTTCAAACCTCTTAGTACGACTAGGCAAACTGACTTACAGTCTCAATAGCAACGGTTTTTTGAGCACTTGACTTCCACGACGTTTAGCCACAGTGAAAACAATTTGGTCAGTGAACATGAAAACACACACCGGATCTTTTCTGTCCTGCAAAAGGAGCAATTAAACGTGCAAAATGTCAGCTCAGTAGTCAGTGAGTTACTGTTGACCAGTTCATTTTGTTACACAAAGAGAGATCATGTGTATTTATCAGGAGCTGTCTACAAGGTTGACTCGTTTCTCCCTATCGTATGTGATCCAAAGGTGCAGTTGCAAATGTATTAACCTAACCTACATTTGACGACAGAGTTTTTCGACTGTTTGGCACTACTACCGCCAGTAACAGACGAAAACCGGCCAATCTGCCTGGATAATTATGACCCGAATACGCATTTGTTTGTTATCCGATAAAAATCATCACTACAACTAAAGAAAACAAAACATCGCGAGAATATATCTGCAATCCACCATCACTTGGTCAAACTACCTAAAAAGGATAGTGCGAATATGCTATACCGTACAGGTGATCAAAACAAATGTCACAAATATAGATACTCGCTGTTCTGGACACGAAAAATGCATGCGCTTTGCGGCGAAAGTCAACTGTTTGCACAAATTTAGGCAACAGTATTGTTGTAAGTGTTGCACAAAATCAGTGTGCACAGAACCAGAATTCAAGTCACTTCTTTACCAAAGTCCGCTACTTGACCACTTGGATAAACTCACTGAAAAATTTTGGACTGGCCGAAATACCCTAGATACGTTTACCACGTTACTGCTGGGGAAGAGAGTTCACACAGCAGTACAGGTGCTAGTTTTTTTTATATTCTGGTCCTGTTCCATGCTGGCTGGTGCACCTTGATTTGTTTAGATATTTTGTCAGTTCACTTATGCGCCTTACCGTACAACAGCGGTAAATGAAGTTGTTAGTAAACATCGACTGGGAACATTTGACCAGACATTTCTGAGAAATAGTTTGCAGACTACTCTACGCTTCTTGCAATTACAAACGATATGTCTGAATGTTATTAGGTTTTACAAGACACAAAATATGACGCTTTTTGATATTCGCTGTATTCTAAAATATGGTTTTGATCACAGTGTCGAATGATAAGCTAGCTCAGATGAAAGAGAAACCATCATTGGAGTTCATACATGTTTGGGTTTGTGAGCACGTCTGCTTCATTTTCCACATTCAAACTTTTTCAGAACGCAGGATACTAACAAAATGTAATTTATAAACTTTGAATAATAACTGGAAAAACTACTTAAAACAATCCGGGAGATACAACAGTGAGGTTCGTCGGCTTCGTGCATCTCATAGCGCACATGTACGCTCATTTTATCTATAGCCTACTGATTGCTTGTAAAGACAGATTTGGAGAGTTCAGATGCGGAATAACAGGCTCGTACGGTTCCAGCTCTAGCGTCGTTGGCGAAACACGTAAATGACTCAGTGGTAATTATGCATGATACGTTTGTGCAGTAAATTGTAGTGTAACTGTTAGAAAACTCCAAACCTAGAAATCTGTATGCTGCAATATTCCGACCTCTCAGGAAGAACACACTCCGGTTCGACTTCATGGGAAACCGCTGGTTGTCCACACTTGTATAAAACATCGGCTACCTTAAGTTGCCAACCACTTATCAGTAGTAAAAGCGTAGTAGACGAATATATCATCTTACAATATGTACCACTCGTTCACTTACCTCTAATGAAACCGTGTCGTGTCGGATATAAATTCGATTTGGGGTTAAAGTCTACAAAAAATTTGGAAAAACATTGCAAATTACTGCACAAACATTCTGTCGAATGAATAGAGCAAATTATCAATTATTCACACGTTAAATGAAACTAGCGAAACTTTTCTTCAGCCACTGGGGAACAAATTAATGGTACAGTGACCATGTACACAACTGTCACTTAAGAGTAGGTGACCACAAAGCGTAATCAACTTTATCGATGTTCGCCCATTCTTATGGTAGCATCGAAGTTTTGTAAAACGTTGAATATCTTTTTGGACTTCTGTGGTTAGGGAATTGAGACTGTTTTCCAACAACCAGCCTGAGTCGTACTAGTCATTACAACAATACAGTGTGTGACCGATAATACAATCAGTTCCACAATATATAGGCAACCAAATTGTTGATCACACTTTCAGTACTTTTGAATAGATCACTCAGGTTTTGGCGCAGGACCGTAAGAACCAAAGGATTCGAAAATTAACAGTACCCTTATCGTAAAACTACTCCAGCTGTATGTTGCGGGTTAAAGTTGAAAAAGTATGCTGCGTCAGTTCTTTTGAAAATTTCAGTACAATGGGATTTTTTAAGCTATTACTCAAACTATCATGTATTGTTTCATTCAAAAGATGTCATTATTGAAGAGTGGCCTCCTTCAGCTGACCCGGCTTGATTATGGGTTAGACTGTTGTAGCACATAAGACGGAAAATTGTGACCTTAACAAATCATCACTTGTGTAAAACTCCAGATCAAAGATGGCCAGGTCACTGTATTATTTTGGCTTCTCACTGGTTATTGTTTTGCCCTTCTCGCTGTGTATATTATAAAATTATACTCGTATGCTGCGTGGTCTCTTGAGCAATCTACTCAACTCTGCAAATTTTGGCCAAAACAAGTAGACTTACGATTTTCGGGTTGATTATTACGAGTGTAAAGACAGTTTGCCACGTTGACAGGTACCCATACTTACAGATGCTTACTCGGCAGTTACTGAAACCACCAACACAGGAGCTCAGGCAGATAGTCACCGTTGAATGGTGAATGCTGGTTGTTTGGACGACACTGCAAAACATTTCATGACTGAGTAGTACGTTGGTGTGAGTCGGTGGGAAAAGTCTCATTTATAGCTACTTGACAAAATATCTAAAGTGCTTTCATTTCATTTTTTTCCAGTTGCAGCCATTACATCTGAATCAATTCTTGGAAAATCTCTCAGTAAACTTTATTGATTGTTAACATCTAGGGAACCGGCTACGTATATATGAATTTACTGGTTTCCAAATTGAGGCCCTCCATACCGACCGAATTCGAAAAGACTGCCGTAGGCACATTTTCAAGTATCCACTCTAGCACTGAAGTTGGGTCGTTTTAAGTTCACTAGACGTCCCTTACGTTTAAGAGCTAGGGACTGTAAGTAAAGAAAGACTATATAATAGACGAAGACATTTGTGTCGTTACATGATGCCTGTCTGGCATTGTTATGATACACGTGAACAACGTGACCATCGTGTTTTACATTCTAGCTGATAACATGCCTCATCCTGCGAAACTTCTCGAAGTACTATCTTATTGTTGGCACATACTTTCGAGGTTGTCATCACTAGCGGTGTGATAAAGTTTCAGTTGATACATCTAACCGTAAGCTTGTGACGGTCTCATAATTTGTAATACTAAGTCGCTTTACAACTTAAGATAGCGGACCAATAGCACTGCCTTTCAAACCAAAGTTTGATCATTGCATGAATGAGACTTAAGTTGCTTAATTAATTTATTTCCCGTAATGGCAACGAAGAATACTTAGTTTTGCATTTTGTCAACATGTTCTCTTTAAGGTAGCATATGGGCCAACTGTAGTGCGCACAACGAATTGGTTAACATCTCTATCTGTTATTTGAAAGTTGCTGAGTTGTTCTATATCGTGTTAGTTTGAGTCAATTAGTTCCTATTGTGACGTAACAGTTTACGAAAATCCCGAGAAACACAAAAGTAATTTTCATTCCTCTATATCTGACTCAATATAAGTTACCGTGAAGACGGGTAACCTTCGGTTAACTTAGTGTCATTGAGGGTGGACGTTGTCGCAAAATGTTTCAGCGAGCGATTCAATCTTGAGGAATACCGAAATGTTTACTCGTTCTTCGACGACGGAAAGGATGGAACAAAAAAGTGACGTTCTGCGTATGGACTAAGATTTTCTTAGACTTTAGAAACCACACAAAAAGAACCTGGTTATTATAGAACAGAAATAAAGTGAGAGACGGATGTATCCATGAGAAGAGTGCACACGCAGATAGAAAACTGCTATCAATTCTTACTTGTTCCATCAAACACAGCGACCCCGGTAGACGCGGGTTTGAAAGCAACTAAATGTAAACACATAACAATCTAACATGTCTGATAATTAACACTTCAGCCTACTCGTTGACTTGTCTAAACGTGACACTTAAAAAGACGCTAAATGAAGCGATCGTAAGGTGATCTCATGAAAGTGGTCACTTGGACCAGCACCTACGCTGGATTGTGTACACCAATTAGAACACTTATAGGAGAATACACCTACTTTGTGTGACTCTATATGCGCAGTCTGAAAATTGGATTTGGGGATTTCCCGTATAGCAAAATTGTTGATCTTGCATCAGTATCAATTGATTTGTGGTTTTCAGCGGTACTAATAGTTGCTCTTCATAATTCTAGGATTGGTACACATACTAAACAGTACATGGATGATCGTTTTCTGAAAAGCCAACGGTTCCGCGCTTCTAGTTTGTTTAATAATTTGGCTTCAAGTCCGATTTATTGAGCAGGTGGCAGTGCACTACTCGTGTTATCGCTTCAGCATCTGCTTCTTCTTCTATCTTGAAAATTACCGCTATGGGATCACTATATTTTTTTTCTCAGAGATTTGTTTCACTTTCATAATAGGCTACCAACTGGCCTACGGACATTGACTAACTTGATTACAAAGTTTCTACTCAAAATTTTCGCGGTCTTGTTCTTTCGGGTTTCTTCTAGATAAAGAGTATCTGAGTGGAATTACAATTGGTTTAGCGCAAGTCAACCCATGCAGTACCCCATGTTACACCATAAAAATGCACATTCTACAATATGTCAAAGCTTAGCCAGTTAATTACATCCATCCGTCTCAGTATATTGCCAAGTAATTCTTAGTAAGGTTTTAGTTGCTCGAGCCATTCTCGCAGTTGTTATGGCCACCAACATCGACGTACCAATGTGTATCATTAAGTCTTAGATTCAGTGCTATCTTGAAAATGCCTCCAGTGTCTGAAGAGAGAAGTATAAGGAGTGGAGCCTAATTTATAAAATTCCGTATTTTATAGTTAAGTGCGAAAGAACATCTAAGGAATAGCAGAAAAGAGAAGTAAATCTTACCAGGAGCCAAACATGTTTTACAGTGAGTGTTGTAGATTCTCGTATCTGGATGAAAAATTCAGGTGATTCCTTCCTCAATTCCCTTGGTTAACTTCCACGGCTATCACGAAACTCCCGTTGACCTACCCGATCGAAATCATGTTTACAAGGCATGCGCTGATGACCTTTTCACTCCTAATGTTATGTACTTGGCCTGGGCACCTACCTGAGGGCCCAGGGCAGCACCACACGATAGCCTGCCGGCCTGTCCCCACTCACCCTCCTTCGTCTGTGTTGTGTTCCATTGGCCGGTTCATATGTACTCAATCCGCATGCGTGCGCCGTCCAGAAACTTTGACTTGCCGAATTCGCACTTGATTGCTAACTCTAACGCAGAGCTCTTTTGTTGTTTGTATCCCTGACCCTGCGAAGACCAATTGTCATAGTTCCTGTGAATGTGAATAATTGGGGTTTGTTGTAAAACGCAATTCACTGATTACATTGATACTTGCACTGTAGTCACCGATGTAAATGATTTAAACTTTCGGATTCGATTTTCCTACACGTCACTCAGCGTCCGAAGGTTAACGCTGTGGAATCGACTGCATCTAAGCATTCTGTCGCTTACAGTGGACAACCTACTGGAAGGTTTCTTTATTCCTCTAAATCATTCGTAATTTTTTCACCGTCTTCAGAATATCAGCTGCGGCATCGGCAAAATGTATCACGTTTGACAGCAATTTGCATCATAGGTAACTCAGCATGACGTGACAATGGAAAAGTGATGTTTAACGTCAACCATGATAAATGTGAATGTATGTAAATTTGTTAAAAACTTGTCTCTTGCTACGTCGACGATTCTCTATAATCTTTTCACGTTTATGCGTGCTTTCACTAAGACAGAAATGGTAAAGCAGAAAATATCACGTGAGTTGTAGTTGCTGTCCATTCCGCCAAAATGTGTCAAGGGTCCTGATGTGTTTCGTGTAGTCGAATCTACATATCCGAAATGGCTTTACCATGAAATGTCAAATACTGAAGTGAGTTGAATTCACCGTAATTTTTTCATCGTGCACTGAACAGCGTTTCACCGTAATCCGCTTAACTTGTCGGTCTACTACGGTTTCGTTTGGACATGGGCCCACATAGAGCTCACATGATTGCTTTGACTATTCTATCGCAGTCTTCACGCCGCGGCCGAATTTCTGTCCATCAACAGCACAGTTGATTCATGGCAAGCCATACCCATCCCTACCCCTCTTCAAACCACGTGTGAGCAGTCAGCGTGTACTTTTATCCACAGGGTGCTGCTTCGGCCAGTCGGCTAGCTTGACAGTTGCCTGAACGAGCTGATCGCATACACACATACACACATACATACATACACACTCGGGTGCTTGTAGGCACGATCGCACATTCCAAAGTCACGTGGCAGCGTTGGTGCACGGCCGACCGTCTGAGGTCGGAGGGGAACGGTGCATTCTGAAAGTCTCCCTGCCCTGTGCACTCCAAAACCCGACAGCTGTTACCTGTAAACAAAACCAGATGATTGCGGCTTTAACTTGGGTGACAGGGAAGATGGAAACCTACTGCTGGTGAAAGAAGGCGTTCCAACAGCTTCACACCATCGACCATACTCTCATCTTGACCGTCCGCCTGAATGGCATTCACCCGGACAGCTAATCGATGTATGGCAACTTTGGCTTCGTTCAGTAGAGCATTGTCCGAATATTCCTTCGGCGTGTATTCAATCAAACGCTGCAGATGCCAGGTGGAAATATAAAATGGAAATTTTAATTTAAAAACAGTTCATCTGAGAACCGTGTTGCCGTATTAAACAAATAGTTAAAATCATTACGCATTTTACAATTTGAATAGGCCTACTTTAAAGCAACGACGTGGGAATCAGAGTGACCGATCACTAGCTGAAAAATTGACCGAAAATGGTTGAATAAAATCAGTCAACTTGCTACGTTCTTTAGCGTAGATGAATTAGCCGCCAACTTACTAAATCAGAGGATTCAATTCAGAAAACCATTTATTACAGTACATCGGTCTAACACAGAACAGGTTAAGTGAACAAAGTAGTGTACGTTTACTGGCCAAAATTCATCGGAAGCGCACGATCGGTTTCGCAGTTGTCATTCGTCACGTGTACGTCCCCAATGAACTTGGACCAGTTGAACGTTTGAACGTGTGTTGGATGCTTCAGGAAGAACTACGGCCTCTTCGATTACATCAAACCAACTCTAAAAGGTCAAATACATTCTACTCCTGGAAACTCAGGATACTGTTCGTTTATCGCTTACTAACGTTTCTCCGACGCATTTTTAGAGCTCAGCCATCCCTCCTTAAACTTACGATGCGTTCTGTATCTTCCCGCAAAAATGTCAGGAAAAACTCGAACATTTGTACTGATTATACGCTTGTCAGTTTAGGAAGCCCAGTGTAACGTAACTCAAGTTTCCACCAGAACAGCATAATATGACTCCCCCGTACGTGTTAGCGTATAGGACTGTCTGTTACTCATCATGTGATTGCTGGTCATTGACAGCGTTCATCAGTGTCCTTTTCGTGATGTATGTATGTATTTCCTCAAACGGTAGTAGCACCTTTCCCAACTCAGCATGACTCAAGACTGGACACTGCATACCTTCGACCATTTAGTACGCAACAGAGTATACATTAGCAACAAACTGAGGATTCCAGAGGGTCGCTGGATTTATCCTCCTCCTCCTCTAACACCTTAGTTCACATAATCTATTAACGAAGAAGTCGCGCAAACTGTGAGGTCACTTGATCTTATTGAACAGACAATTAATTCAAAATTTGTAAACTTGAAAAGTGATGTGAAGTAAGTATGTCTGGCTAGCACTAAATTCTTCAGAAGCATTTATATTCTGTAAGCAAACTAATAAAAGTAATTCGACACTAAACTTATGCTCTGTTAAAAAGAACAAGTTTAGGTGCTTCTTGTATTGGAATACTTAGATCCCGAAATGCACATAACTATGGAGGTAGGCAAAGACTTTACTTTCATGTTATGGTTTCTACAATTAGAAATTACGTGGTTTGTGTCGTCGCAAAACTTCTGCGAGTTAAGAGTCGTCTGTTCTATATGAATGCGTTTCATTTACAGATTCACCATAGAGTAACTTAAACGGTTAGCAGGTAACATTTGGGCGTCTCATTTCTTTACAGGACTGTTCTTCTGGTATTCAACAGTGAAGTGAGCTATTGTAACTGTATTATGATGCAGAACATGTATACAGCAATTCAAATTTTCTGCCTGTATAAGGATGACTCTGATGTCTGACTGATAACTGTACTCTGAACGACTTGATTTAACTGGTCAGTAAGTGACAGCAAGATCGTAGTTCCAATTTCTCTCATATCATTTGACCACAAATACCACAGTGGTTATAGGAGGATCAGGTCTTTCCAAAGCGTAAAAGCAAAAAAGATGAACCATTTCTTGTCTATCAGACAATAATGGCCGTATGATGGACAGAAATTGAGCATTTCTGATGTTGTACCAAGTCTGGTAGCCATGTTAAGGAAAGCATATAAAGAATTGAAGAAATAATAATTTTTATTACTTCAAATTCGGCAGCTTAACTAACACTCCTTATTAACTTCTAACGCATTTCGTTATGCCAAATATCTCTCACGTAAGTCCAACGGGACCAGCATAACTCGATGGAATTAGTCTCCGTAGGTGTGGAAGTGGTGAAAAGAACCTTGTTTGGAGCTGGTTAGATTTGTTAGTTGACGTAACACCAACAGTTCTGGTTACATTTAGGATGAATGACATACAAGTTGAATATCTTTTACGACTGATTTTTGCTTTTGCATTTCCAGCCAGTCCCTTTCAAAAAGAAGCACTATACTAGTGTTTCGTTCTCGTTGGGGCTAGTCAAGTGTGACGATTCCTGTGACTTCAACTTGGAAGGAAGTCCCAGTCGTATGGTCATCGAGAGGGAGAGTACTACTGTGTGACGTCTAAGGGTGCTCGCCGGTATGAGCATCACTCACGTGATAATTCAGTGACGCCTAATGTGACATCAGTGATCCAGCGATCAACATGGCTGCCTCATGAAAGCGGGACCGGAGTTCAACCCACGACGTTGACAAACGTATACACTACTGACGAGCTATAACAAGTGCTAAACTCCAGTCTAGTGCTTGCTTCCGAAACACACTGACTGCGATGTTTATCTAAACGCGAAAGCTGTGATCAAAACGCGAATGATTTTCAACTTGAAAATAGCCAAATCCCCGACTACTCATCATAATCTGAAATATTGCCTAGCAGTTTTTATGAAGTCGGAGATTTCGGCCTATCTAAAGAGCCCATATTTAGGGGTCATGAGTTGAGGTTAACAAACAGTAACTGTCTCCGATCGAGACGATCAAGCAACCTGATTATTAATTATAAACAAAAGTAGTTTGGCATTCATATTTGATAATCCAATTGTGCCTTGTGTGAAGTTAACGATTCATTGGTAAACACGGTTGCCTCATCAAAGCGTAACCGAAGTGATAACCCCGATCGTGGCAAGTGTATGTAGTACGCATGAGCTGTAGCAAGAACGGAAATTGTGTCTAGTGTTCCGGTTCGAAAAAATGAATGCAACAGCTGTAGTCAGTTTTGAGTCATGTTCAACCTATATTGTTGCAAATACGCTCAAGAGAAATGACACCTTTCACACTATAACTAAGTCGGTTAGGGAATTATATCTCGTTGTTCCTCTTGTATATTTATTATTCTAATTTGCTCCGACCGTTAAATTTCCGTCGCCAGTAGCGACTAGTTTCTCGAGTCCACCGTTCATCATCCTCTAGCTTCCTATACAAAATCCAATATCAACCATAGTTTATTATTGGAATGATCTCTCATTCTCAATTTTAGCAGTTGTTGCATAAGTGTGGTCCTAGTGAACACATAAATCTTCGTTGTAATGAGTCACTGAAAACAAGTTCATTCATACTTTGTTGATTTTGACCTGGAAAAAGGTATCAGTGGTATACGGGTTGCCGATTTAGCGAAACTTGTAAGCTACTTCAGCAGGCATACTCCGAACGATTACGTGGGTTGGGTCAATAAATGACTTCCGAATGATCAGAACATCACTTTTGGTGCCAAGGTTTGAAAGTGGATTTCCTAAACTGATACCATCAATACTTTACCCGATTTACGGAGGGAACATTGGGAGAATTACACACTGAAGTTGCCCACCTACGAACATATTTCAATGGCCCTTGACACAGAGTAAATGTAGCTTAGCAAACTCGTGATTATCAGTTGAGGTACCACGGAAGTGAACAGCAACTATTTCAAACTGCTGTCAGTCTACAAACAGCCAGTCAGTTGTGGGTATTTGAATAAACACGCTAGACATATTGAATTTACCTGTATTAAACCAATAACAGCGAAATGAAATAGATGTGTTCAAGTCACCAAACTTTACATTTGTTTATGCTGTTTAATTGCTACATAAATATACAAAAACCGTCTCATAAACTACACTGTTAAGCGAGTGTCACTTACTGACTAAACTGGGTAAACGTAGTGCTCACATGCGACCAGAGTAAGCAGGACAACTGACTATTCTAACAGAGATCATAGGCAACAATATCAACGACAAAATCTGACCTCCAGACAGTGCTCAGAAATCGCTATTAGGATATAGTGAGAATCAATGTTTCATGATGTACAACAAATTCCTCAACACTTCAGCAAATTCCAGACAATTTACTCCCTTAAGACATGACGGAATCTAGCAAAATCAGCTTTCAGCTAGGCATGGGTTCTGACCATCGAAGTATATTTAAACAGCGTTCGATTGATTAATTATGATCACCACGACTAACCATAACTCTTCCGACTGAAGATTTCTCAATATCATTTTTGCCTGTCGCGATATCAAGCTAGGATGGCCCAAGGAATGTCTAGGATTCTCAACAGCGAACCGCACGGCTAATGCGCTCATGGATAGGCTGACAGACACGATAGACTGGTTGACTCGTGCGGCATGGGAGGACACAGATCAGCCGGGAGCAGGTACTAAACAAGGCCCAGTTACCAAGATGATGCGAGTGTAGGCTAACACGTACGCAGTAAGCACTGGGAGTGTGGATGTGTTCGTACGACGTAGAACGCACACGGACAACACATCTGACAGCCTGGTCTTCTGACAGTGGGCGCATGAGCGATCCACTCAGAC
>LUCH01000397.1:104109-196419 GCA_013368495.1 Paragonimus heterotremus
GCCTATGCCAGTCTGAGTGGATCGCTCATGCGCCCACTGTCAGAAGACCAGGCTGTCAGATGTGTTGTCCGTGTGCGTTCTACGTCGTACGAACACATCCACACTCCCAGTGCTTACTGCGTACGTGTTAGCCTACACTCGCATCATCTTGGTAACTGGGCCTTGTTTAGTACCTGCTCCCGGCTGATCTGTGTCCTCCCATGCCGCACGAGTCAACCAGTCTATCGTGTCTGTCAGCCTATCCATGAGCGCATTAGCCGTGCGGTTCGCTGTTGAGAATCCTATACACCCTTCGGTATCACGATGCCCAAAAGGTACGTTGAAACACTTTTGATCGCAAAAGGTACGGAATTGATGCCTCAGATATTGGTTTGCACACAGTTTATGAATAGCACCTTCCTATTTATACTCCATGTGTCAAATGTACGTTTGTGGATAAAAACCTGCTACTGAGGTGATTGTTTTCACAGAAAAGAACGAGTAAATTTAGTCTACACCGCTCGTTCTTGTTCCGATGATGAGAGTGCTTCTGGAGGGTATTCGGTGAATTTTCTTAATGTTCTCACTTTACGAACTTCTATATTCTCTAGGTTGATGTCTTTTATTCCTATAACCAAAATTGAGTCATGATCTCATATCTCTTCGTAACAGTTACACAATACAGTCTGAAAAGCCGGCTGAGAGAGGTTGAGATTCGGATACGTCGTAATGTCGAGCCTGCTCCGGTTTTCATCACGAACTTGATTGCGATTGCTGAAAATTTTCGGTTTAAATTGCTAAAAGGAGACACATTTGGGTTCGATAACATCGTGTCAGTTGTTTGTTCATAATGACACCGACTCTGCATATTCTACTGCACGACGTTAATCGTTCCGTCCTATGAGTACCAGGGTTGTGAACTCAAACCTTGAGTGGCTCAAGGATTGTTTAATCAAGGAAAGGACGAAGGAATATAATACTTAACGCCACCTCAAACACAGATATTTTTTTGCACATGGCACTTACACAAGTTCATGTGTGAAAATCACCATTTCATTCCGAAATGTACTTCATTGTTCCTTCTTATATTTTCCCAAGATTACTGCAATGCTTGAATACGTACCTCCATTTGACTAATGACGAGTACTTTGTAACTGTTCGCCCTCCGTACACTAGTACGGACTAGTATACACAATATACGCGGCGGACTAGGAAACAGGATTACGTTGCTCAATCCCGTTGCTCACGCACAGATTTTCAAACAAATAGTGGACCCAAATGGTTGACTTGTGGCAGACCGGGCCTTAACGTGTCAGAATATCTGGAGTGAAATTCTGCGTGTGTAAATACACTCGTGTGCATCCAATTTGGATCCTATCCAACAGGAGGCTGGGGAATACTAATTAGAATATAGGTGAAGTTTTTAAACTCTAGGCTGTCCTGTAGCTAGGCAACAAAACCTATTTTTTCTTAGTGACAAGAAAAGGAAACCTAAAACTTTTGAGCAAAAACCGCTAAAGGTAAGTAATTTTGCAGACGGATTCTGCAAAAGTCATTATGAACAACGGTAATTAGTTGCCAGAGCGAAGGTGTCTTCATAGACGTTTACAGATTGGTGTGGTGCAAAATTAATCGCAAAACATGTGAAAAATTCGACGGGTCATTTTTTTTGTTTTCGTATGAATATAATTTGTACATAGCGCAATTTTTAGCAAAAGAGTATGGACAAAATTTACTTACTTTTACCAACAATTCATATCGTGGAATTCGTTGAATTGGTTGTACGAGGAGTGCTTTCAAAGGCAATTTACTTCGTAATATACGTAATTTTTGCTAAAACCGAAGGAACAAGGATTTAAATCTGTGAATGAACATTGTGATCAAGGTCAGCTATAAGAAGGTAGTGGTGGTAACCTACATAGTGATGACAAACAATTTGAATTGCCAACAAATGGTATGGTAGTTTTAGATGGTAATATGGCTCTTTGAGTATTTTCTGTCCACGGGTTGGTGACTCAGGCAATTTGTACAACAGCGAATATAAATTACTCTCCAAAGGAAAAAATCTTTTGAGAAAAGAAGTAGCGGCTGGTTGATAACAGTGTTTCTTGTTAGATGAAAGTGCATCTCATTTCATGAAATCTGAACGATATACGTGCGAAGGAGTGAGTACGGGAAATTCAGTTCGTATGAACCGTTCAAATGATCATAAATTTATGACTGATAATGTAGCCTTATGCAGACTCATTAATAAATCAAAATACAACGGAAATCAAGCATGGAAGAAACGATCGAGGGACTCCAGCTTGAATCTTGTCATAACAAACACACAATTATCATACAATGGTGTAAGATTCAACATTAACATAAACAACGCTCTTTGTATACCATTCGGACTCAGTGATACAGAAAAAAAGCACTACGCCTTCCACGGGCCGCTGTCACATCGTAATATGATCATATGCCGCAGGAATACTGTCAGGTTCACTTGGTCTAGAAACAAGCCAACGATTACTCAAACCTAGCAACAATGCAATAACCACTGTTTTCACTTGTGCTAAGTGCTAAGTTAAAATGAGTAGTATAAAGCAAATTGTTGTATTTCTGGAGGAGGCTAGCCAGCTAGTTACTATTGTAACGAGTCCTATGAATTGCATCAAGCTCGTTTTATCTTTGTGCCTGCTGGCAGTGAGGCCTTTAGTCCATACCGCATCTGCATCGATTGGGTCAATGGACGAAGACGGTACGATTCCTGACCGATAGCTCTAACATTCTCTGCATACTCACGGTTGAAACATTTCACGCCGGCGAAGCATCGTTCACATGTCCCAGCCACCATGTTGTGAGCGTTTACTTGTAATGATTTGAGAAAAATGCTATCAGTGAGTTATCTCTACACTAGACTGCTTAACTGGGTATGAATCCGATTTTACTTTGCCACAGCGGTGTCTACAAACGTATTTAAGTAGTTTAATAGTATATCCTCTACCCAATGCCTTAACAAACGGGGTTTATTTCGACATAGCTCCCTCTCATTTTTCTTTCTGAAGATACAAGATCCATTTCAAAAACCAAGAAATGTTTCTTTTATGGCTTTGTTAATTTTTTCTTCAAGGAAAGGACCAAATACAAATATTCTTATGCCCTTCATAAATTCTCCTTGGACGATTGTGTTTATTCATGGGGATTTCAGTCTGGGAGGAAGTACAGTGTCCCAATGAGAATCGTAAACTTCTGCCTTACTTTATTTCAGTACGAAAAGGATTAGGAAAGTGTATCACTAGATACACGATGTGCGATAGAAGTCTTAGGTGTATTTGGGTGAACAACATAACGCAATGGTGGGGAGATAACAGAACTTCCAAAATACTTTAGAATGTTTTCCACTGTAGTTGCAACTAATTGCTCTTCGTTTCCTATCTTCGTACTCCTATGCTGTGACTGAAACAATGAGCCAAATACGGAGTGGTATTGTAATTCACTGTGGGAAGTATTCAGCAGGACTGGAAATCGGGGTGTTAGGTTGCAAAGAGACTACAATGGCCAAAATCATCTTGATCAAGATGGATAGGCCAGAAAGCAAAAAATGTCATCTTTCTAACGTTTTAAAGGCAGTTGAGGAAATGAACTGCCAACAGATCGGGATAACAGAAGATCGACGTTCATTGGTGGTCGGTTTGTGAATAATAGTTAATGACAATGGACTTTTACTGTTGACAAACCCATCTCCGAAAATGTGAATGGTGCAGGATATGATTTTCCAACAGACTGACAGATTAACTGAATTCAACAGTATAAAAAACGATAACTGTCTTTAAAAAGCAGTGTGGCAGAGTTGATGAGCTATAGGAAAACCACTTGCGAAAAACCTATGCTTCAGCTAAAATTGAACCAGCGATAAAAGCAGCACACCCGAACGCAGCAAGCGCTCTACCAGGTTGGCTACGAAGCCAAAAAAGAGCTCAAAACTGATATATTTGAACTTACCAGAGCTGTTGGTGGATTCCAAAGTTAACTGTTTGCGAAATCTCGTCTAGACAGTCACTCATCTGGACCATTTAATGGATTCCATACGATACAATGGTATGGGTGCAAATGAGTCCAAATATGGAATTTTTCGGTTCCCGATGTGGCTTTGTAAGGCAGCCTGCCACGTTTTGGCATGTAGTTTCTCACGCTGTTTCTAATCTAGCCGAAGCCTAGATTTTTCACCAATTGGATCTACAGATTACTAATTCGACAGGACATTTCATAATTTCATCGTGAAAACCGGGGGTGGGAAATAGACCCGGAGTGCTAGAAGGCAGCATACCGAGAAGAGGTTGGTGACACTCCTTTAGTGAGTTCTGTGTCTATAACATCGCGGAGATACAAAAGTCTCTGACCAGGTAATGACTATGCCTTGTTTAGTCAACAGCCATAGGTGAAAGGTGGAGAGGTTGGATATCTATGTTGGTCTTGGCTGACAGTGCAGCCGCTTAGGTCTGGGAGCCTACAGGTAAATCAGGTTCGTGAGACCATCGGTGAAGTGATCGAGGTTGTGGCTCCAAACCAAACGCATCCCTTTCAAAGGTTGTTTTTGGAATAACGTGGGTGGCGGCATCCGAAACGGATCAGCCTGTCACAATGAGCGCGGCCAAAGGACGTCTGTGCTATAACCATCACCGCAAGTGACATACAGACAGTCATACACATGACCAGGCACACCTGCTACTCGAGCACTGAGCATGCATGACGCAATAAGGTAACTATGGTTAGGTTGGTCAGACTGAGGTGTGCATACCTGTAGTGGTGTCATGAGTGCAATGTGGACGAATGATCTCGTTTCAATTTCAAGGTCACTAATATTTGCTCATGGTCTTCCCATTCACGTAGACTTTCAAGCCAACCTCTTTACAAATAGAAGCACTACACCTAGGTTTCGTTCTTGTTGAGGCTTGTCAGTAGTGTATATGCCTGCCACGGCCAGAAGTTGAAGTTCGACCACGCTTTCCTAAGGCAACCATGCTGACCAATACGCCATTGACGTCAAAATCAGCATGCCAAAATTATCCTGTCGGAAAGCCGGGCCACTTTCGCATGTGAGTAACCATGTTAACTGCGCTTGGTTTGACTGGCCTGCAGAGTATGATCACGGTTGATTCACAGGTAATGAGTGAAGAAAACAATCAATTTTGTTTTCCTGACTGCATAAGACAGTGTTTCTATTCGATGAGGGGTCTGGTAACGAAAGTAGTGATAGTATCACAGTTGTGCACGAGGTAATGAAAGCGTCGTAGAGGACGCGGTGTTGGGTCACGTGATAGTCCACGGCCAGTTCATGCTGGGTTTTTTTAAAAGATAACCTGGCTATATCTTCGACCTATGAGCCGCTTGGCAGAAGGTATTGGGAAAAAGCTCCCTTCTCATCATCGTGCTAGCAACTCATTCTTAAAGTGAGGGAACTGACAGTGTGATAAACCGGAAGTCCTCGGGTATATCAAACAGGAAGACGGACAGTTTGTTACCTCCCATATAGAGCATAGTAATCACCCCCATTATATAACAACAAAATATATATATATATAAACAACAAAATCTGAGAAGCTGATTAAATTATTGAGTGGATTCCCGTAGAGTTCGTTCTATGCACCTTGGGTATCTAATTGTGACTTTTCTGTGCAAATAATTTAATTATGATGAGCACAGAACCATTAAGTATTTACGGTTGGCACAACATGGTAGAATTTCCACAAGATTTTGGATAGTTTAGTTCAGTATTCCCACCTAACAAATAATCCGCTAATCATTTGACCAAACCGATATAGATCATCACCTTTGTTGAGTACTGAGGAAATTATCTCTGGTTGTCCATAGGAATGTTACTGCTTTTCCTGTGGGTCAGAACCACTATTATTTATCCTGATCCCTCTCGGATACGACTGGAAAATACGGCGAATGTGGAGTAAACTGGATCCAATGGATGCATGAATTAAATGAATGTTGACGTGTATCACAGGTTAGCAAGTGTCATTTCTTTTGTTATTTGGAATCCACATGCCCAAACCGGACTAATTGTGTCCGTCTGTGTATGTGCGCATGTTTGCGTTTATGACATGTAGGATATTCAGCAAAATTGTTGCGATCCAACAGTCCACTGCCCGTATTTTTATATACATGTTTTTTACCACTCTTTATCAGTTTGTTTCAATGCGACGAGCACGGGATATTTTTTGTCTTCTGCCACTCTATACGATGATTTGACAGCTCGTGAACTTTGAACCGGGTAATTTTTATTTATCCGTTCACGAAAGTATATATTCTCACATTGCACTATTAAATCTAACGATTGCAGTGTTTCAAGCTCCAGCACTTATTTTACAGTTTTGTAAATTACGAAAAGTTGCTTCGCATGATCCAGTGAAATTTTGCATCGGTTGAAAACTTCACCTGTGAAAATCCACTCTGGGGTTGTCTGTTGTTCGTCTGTTTCAATCGCAAATTACACTGAGTCTACATAGGACAATTTCTCAATTGGAGGTCATGTTATCTTGCGCTGCTAATCCGGTAATTAGTTATGATTGCAAGATTGTAGTGGTTATACCATCTCTGATCTAAACAGATTATCGAACATAGTTACCAGTTACCTGAGTGCTAACGTAGTTCCCGGCCGGTTCAGTATAAGAACTTTTATGAACAGTTTTCAAATTTTTCTGACTGTCGAAACAAAATGTTTGCATCACAGAGTGCATTCGATTTCAGTTGACGTAGCATGTGACTTGCTGCCAAGTGGTAAACAGCCCTGTGCTTCCAACATAGAGGTTGTTAGGAAAGCGGGTTGTAAATAGCCAGTTGTAAATAGAACACATTTGGCTTAACCTGAGAGATAAACTTTTCTGTTGAAGGCAAACATCAAAAAGATTTTACAGTTCTATATACAGATGGTGTTTATCTCCGGAAATAAGTTTATGGGATTATAGATATTCACTGATATACTGGTTTGTTATTACAACCATATGATACACAGGAGCGTTTGTAAGGCACTTTGTGTTTCTCATTTTCACAAAAGTCTTATATTAACACGCGTTTGCATCATGTCCTTTGGCCATAGTGCTAAGATGGTCATGTTACCGAATACAGGATATGATATTAAGTAAAACGAAACATGTCTGATAACACCGAATTATAGCTTTAGGGGATCGGAAGATTAACGTACTTCACAAAATTTTTGGAAAGAGGATTTAGTATTCCAGCATGTCTCCAGGGTTTTCTCTGAGTTTGGGAAATTTTCGACGAATGAGCAGTAACAGGATGCGACTGCCTCTCGAGAGAACTGCAACAGAAAATAAGTTGGAATAAAACTGGGAAACATTCAACTAGAAGGTAGACTGGACTAGAAGTGTGTTGAAATTACTAAACCTTATAAGGACAGATAAGTAGGAAATGTTGATGTAGCCGAATACTGAAGGGTGTGACCTCTGAAACATGAGAAGTGTCTAGTCGTACCTCTTTGAGGTAAACTTCGCAAATAGAATTCACTTACTGGGCTGAAACACGAGTGTGAATGGACTTTGCTAAGCAAGCGGATGGTTGTTCTTTTATTGGTCATGGGGGCAAATTAGAGGACAAAATGGGTTAACCTTAAGAGAGTAAAATCTACTGAGATTTTACTGCCCTGAGGTTAGCCGGTTTAATGATACAATCCAAACACACGTACAACCGGATTATAAGGGTAAAATGTACCAGCAAGCTAGAAACTAAGTAGTCGGATCAGTTAGGCATAGCTATTTAAAGGTGTCAAGCCTGCATAATGTTCCATCTACTATAGCAACCGCAATGTCAACAGAAAGTGTGTGCGAACAGAGATTGGTGGCCAGGGGTGCCCAGGGGTGCCCAGTCAACTTGAGGGCACGTCTCCTTTGTATTCCTGACTAATTTAGTGACGAATAAACCACTGGAAACTTCGGGAGGCTTAATTAGTGACCCCGTTTAAACAGACGTTGAACGATGGAGGTGGTTTCGTTGTTCTGTTCAACGGATAAATCTATGCTGACAACTTCTCATTGGATAGACAACTACTTCAGAGTGTGTTCGGTTACTATGGCGATCGGTGACCGGTTGGTCACCCCACCGTGGTCTCAACGCAACATAGCCGAGTGACCTATCTTGCAGACAGTAGAAGTGGCATTGTGCGCAATAGTGCGCGTAGTTGTGTCCCAAAGTATGTTGCGGAAATTGTCAGATTAGATGCATAGATTTTTAAGCATGCACATTATTTATTTTTAGTTATTTATGAAAGTGGGCCATCTTCCGGACGGGGTACGTTTACATAGCCGTGATGACATTCAACATGCTGAGTGTACATTTTATTCATTTTTAATCGGATTTCTAAAATTCTCCCATACCCTTCATTCTTGCGGTGTTTGCTCCCTCCTACCCAGGTTATACACGCGTTTATGTTCGGATTTATGTTTGGATTTGCAGCCTTGAGTTCATTATCAAAATTCTCAAAGAGAAGCAGTTGTTACGGATGTCTCATTACTGTAAATTAGCGGCTTATAGTTGATGACAGAAGAGAGCAAATCGTTGTTAGGTTTCGATCATGTAACTTTCGCGCATATCGCTTTTACATCTCTGTTCCACAAAGTATGTCACATGAGAAATGTGGCGTGAATACCGTTGCCGAACTCATCAATTGAACAATTTTCCTTCGTATCCCTCAGTTTTCCAATATTGAAAACACAGAAGTCTTTGACCGTTCGCAGGAAAACCATTAGCTTGTTATAGACATCTATCCGTTGACAGCATTACTCGGTCAAACGCTGTGGTCGGTTTAGTAACATCTAGTGAAGTAAATCAGAAAAGTTTACTTTTCATGCCTGGAGAACGGATGAACGTACAAATAAGATGTGAAGTTGACTGGGTCAGTTGCAGGTGGAACACGGCGTAATCCATTATACAAATGAAGGCCAAAATCATAACTTTGGAGCAGGTATGGCGATAAAATAGGATGATAGATGGCTAGCTAGGACGCTTTGATAACAGATCAACGAACAATTATAGTTCACACCTGGCGCTATAACCATGGAAATGAAAAAAGCATACCATATCCAATAGCTTATCACCGACTGTATTGGTCAGTTCCCACATTTGCAATGTGTTGAGGAAGCTCATGTGAAGATTGAAGAGCTCGTTTACTTTATAAAATATCGTGTCCACCTGTTGGTCATCCAAAATCTTTTCCTGCTTCAAAGGAACCATATAAATCTGAGAAGGGAAAGAAATGCAAGCAAAGTAGATGAAAATGTGCACAATCTTATCTCAGCTTAAGCTTAGAAAAAAGTTATCAGCTACTGGGACGTAGTCACAACTGAATAACGAGCTCCGCTTAGGAACCAAAGTTTGATTCATTCAGCGGAGGGAATCCTTGACTGTATAATGATGAAACCTCGAAGAAACCCGAAATGTTAACTTGTTGAGAGATTGTTTTGTTACCATTTGTTTTTGTCACGCGTACTTATTAGGTCGGTAAGTTGTATTGGTCTGTAAAGCTAGTCTGGTGTTACTGGCCTCAGTTGTCCCCATACTAAATACATCTTGATGTATATGACCTTTGACCTACGAAGAGCATTCTCCATCAAATTTGATTTTATCTGGAGATGTGTGGACTTAACTGACCATAGCCCAATTCGTCCGAACAAAACGTGCGTAAAGAGTACGAATATAATTGACATGGTATTGTACAATCTGTTATTTGCTGCAAAACTTGAAAATATAGACATTTGAGTTATCTTGCTCATTACCGTCGATTGCGATATTGTCATTTTACATGCATCCCATAAGTAACCTTGTCATTGAAGCGATTCAAGGCTGATACTTAGCTGACGGAAACGAATGAAAAACGAAAACTAGTGATTTATCAATAAAATGTGATGTTGATATGAAATTACGTCATAAATAGAGCACTCACATTTACAAGGGTGGCCAATGAGTTGACATACTCCTTCTCGACTTGAATAAGTTCTTTCATAATGTGCCGACGTTTGAGCTACATGGAAATAACAACAGAAAAAGTATTATGATTTAGTTTTAGTGATTGACAAACGCATTGTTCAACGTTCCTACGTGGAGCAAATTACATCCCACTTACGTTTAATGTTGTTATACTTAAAGGTCTAACTCAATTGAATCAGTGTTCCCCGAATGATTGGTCTTGTAAACATTTTTGTGAATTGAAAAATTCGAAAATATTCAGTTCCAGAAAGCAGATTTAGCTACTTTCAATTTACACTTCTTTGCAGATGGGTGCTTAAAATACGGAACAAGAACATTTTTGCAATTACAACACTAAATATAATGACGTAAGGTATTCCAAAAGTATGATTAACTGAACCATAATTTCCATTCTCCAGGAATAAACAAAGAACTCCAAACATAGGATGAAACAGTGTAAACTAGACGCCGTTTGTCTAAAAGGATAGAACGGCTTAACCAATGAATGTAGCATAAGTATTTGGAACTTACAAATGATTCCACTGAGTCTCAATAAGAATCATTAGTCATGGAGATGAATCAGATTTGGCCTGTTCTCTGGTTCAAGTTTATGGATCATACTGCGAGACAAAGTAATTGCTGACAAAGAAGCAGGCATAACACACTTACTGTCTTCTCGATTTGGCCTCTGTAAATAAAGACGTCTGAATCTCCAAAAGGATTAGAACTAAGCCAAGAAATTAAAGCAGTCTTTAGCTAGATATGCGTTAGACTTTCTCAATTAATGTGAAATTAAAATTTTCTAATCTGGTGGCAAAATTAACACACTAGGGAACCATTAAATCTCTAAGCATTGAATGGAGATATTCCCTTCCAGGTTACTTCGGGCAAATTTTAATAGACGGTTTTTTAACCATACTGGTCCACTAGAGCAGACAGCATGCAACAAGGTACACATTGTAAGTACATGATTACGTCACACAACATTGTTTTTTCAGTCAGGTTATTTTTAATTTTTGCTTCCTACCCCCTCATCATTACCATGCAAATACACCGGGGCATCAAACAAAAGTTCTCCTAAGTTGTGCACCTTTAGCCGAAAAAGGTTTCCAGTTACTAGGTTTAATGTATGCTAACCAGTTCAGCTTGCCCGTTTGTTTACAGACGGCAGCATGTTGTGATTCGTAATGTATGGTTTGACGGTTCAAATCTTTACAAGGTTGCCCTGTCGAATCAGTCCAAACAAGAACGGACTAGGCAAAACAGTTATAGTTCGACAGAGAGTTTCTTAAAGCAATGATACATCTGATAGATAGTTTATTTTACTGAAACAAATACTTATGAATCTTTTCGATGCAAACGATCCGGCTCTACAATTAAGTACCTGGACTGTAAAGTATGCAAGGTAAAACTTTTCTACTTGGTAACCTCCATTTAGTCACCTCGTCCTCTTTACTTCATCGTGATGTGGGACGAAACGGGAAAAGTGGGCTCACTTACTGCAGGCCACGATTACCTCATATTAAATTGCAAACTAGATCATTGAAGTAAACTAAGTATTTTTCGACCCCTTTCCCCCGCACACTGGTTCACCTCTCGTTTTCCCCAGTTATCCCAAAGCATGTGCCCGGTCACTCCAGTCCACGCGTTTCTAATCACAGTTAGGTGAAACGAACTAGGAAAAACTTATCTCCCATTGCTTTCTCAATGAAAAATCTTGTAAGGTTAAAACAGCTATATCACGAATAAAAACGATCAAACCGATTCGGCCTATAATTAGATAGTAAATCACTTAACCGAGTCGAGTTGGAAGAGTAGCTAAACTCTTTCTGTAGGAAAATCTTCTACTGAATACAGGAGACTTCCCGGTCTTCAAGAGAAGTTCAAAAATGTACCTATACAGTTTTGGTGGCTTATAAGAATTGCTGCTGCAGAGAATTGTTTGAACCCAGTCACCCACTTCAGTAACCAATGGAAACGCTACAAAGTGGTATCTTATCACAAACTCTAAAGTGACTCACCGTCAGCAAGACCAGGACGAAATAATTCAGATAAATAATTGAAAGCAAATCATACTGACTTAACTTCGTCAGATGTGTTTATGGGGAAGCAACTTGAGGAAATATTGTATGATCCTCACGATTGGTGAATTATACCGATGAAGACGAACGGAGCCAATCTGGAGTGTATGGCATCCGGGGAGCGATTTCAACTCAAGGACTTGTGTTACGCAGTAAGAATTTGAGACAGACACGTCTCACACAAAATACATACGATCTATGAAGAATTTCAAAAGGCAAATACTTTCGAAGCATCAACTAGTCATTCGTATGAAATTTTGCGTCCAAAAGCCGTCAAGATTGCTTTACATAGTCAAAATTGACCTGTCCGTGTTTGTGTATATGATAAGCTTTTTGTCTCCATGTAAAGTCGCTCTCGTGGGAAAAAAAGCTTACTAAGATCAAACGACGAATGTATCACTAGTTCCGAAGTGTTTTTATCTTTAAGTAAGTACTGCTGCTGAACTGTTAACACTGGGGTCGTGACGAGTTTCAGGAGACTTTTAAACTTTTCTAAACCTTTTCGACAACTTATTTGTTCACGGTACTGTGAGTTAAAAGAAAACCTCATTCCTTTGTAAAACAGCACTTTGCTGGAACAAACAGTCGCCTGCGAAATATGAACACATTTTGGGTTTAACAAATGGATGGCTGGTTCGTTTTGACAGTTAACTCTGTTTACAGTGATTTACCTTTTGCAAACTAGCATTTCTAAGTTTGGTAGGCATGATGACAACTGACAGAAATATGTTGTATGTGAGGTATGAACTACCTCACACACTATCCAGGGTTGTTCGTTAAGTACTTACCTGGAGTGACAGAAAACATTAGCAAAGGTGAACATAGTCGCATGATTTGTAAAACCAACGAAGGCATGGTGTAACCAGGTGGTCAACTATGGTTCTTAGTATAATATTCCTTAAGACCTAGGCTAAGGTGAAGGATCATAAGTGAGCATGGACACTAATGAGAGGAACTTCGTGTAAATTTGTTACGGTGATTATTAGAAATGTTTCGTGGGCAGTGATCATATCCAGTAATCGAATAGTCAACGATTAAGCAGTGACCACTATCTGCTGGTCAGACATTTCCTGACTTAGTGTTGTGAACAAGAAGCCTTCTTTCAGCAGACACACTATTTTGCATTACCGTTAAGTGAAACAACAGTAGGCTGTTCAGCACCCTCACAGTGGTGTTGCTCTTACCCTTTTTTGCAAACAGTCATTTTTGTAGCAGCATGTATTATCATCAAAGCTGTATCGTGGAATTGTGCTGCTCAATACTCTACGCAGACCCTGTGAGCTTAAGAAAGCCAGTTCGATGCAAACTTGCAATATAATCCATCATTCCATGTGAGTCTTATTTTGAAGTTCAGTCAAATGCACGCACCGAGCTGAGCCATCGGTTGTGAGGTAACTGTGAACATGCATTATATAAACTAGAAAACTGGCGTAATAAGTCACCGAAGTGTTTGGAATAGACTAAAACATTGAATTGCAGAATGTTCAACTCTGATGGTCCAGAGCATCACAAGAAGATCGTGAAAATATGTTCCCCAATAGTAGCTAACAGGACGGTTTCCGGTTGCTTTATCATTAAGACGGTGGGAAAAGACGCCTATATCTCTGATCCTGGGTACTGTCCAGAAGGAAAATCCATTCACATAACGTTCGCCCTTGGTTTTGCGATCACAGTAAAAATTCACGTTAAGAAAATATCTATTCTTTAAATGACAGAAAGTATTAGGCCCAGAAGACATAATTTTAATATGCGCTGTTTCGTATAGAGTTCGTTTTAACTGATCTATTTTAGTTTTGACCACTTTTTCAGCGGTGATCCTTCTTTCTTGTTCTCAGTTTTATAGTACATATCAACCCGAACGTGATAGCGTAATGTTGATCACCCTTCTATGGACTACGAGAGTTTTGCGACCTAGAAAGCGTGGTATGTTGCTTGATAAGCTCGAATCATGCAGATAACTTGATGATGTAGTTTACCGTCATGGCAGTTCTCAACTGAACATTGAAATGATGACACTCTCTGTTTGGCTTTGTGGTAACCAATGGTGTACACCACACATGCCTCATTTGTTGTTTAATTCTAAACCAAACTTACGTCTTGAGGCTTGAACGTGTTTCACTCTTTTTCGCCACAGGACATGGACCGAAATGTAAATCTTGGGGGAAGACGTAATGTGAATTAATTGGCTGCCTGCAAAAGTAGTAAACCATTCCAATATGCACTGTCAGTCACATTCCGGTAAGAGATGTGGTATTCTTTGAAAGCATTTTGCTGCTGTCCGTCTTAGTCTGTCCGATCCGAAGCTATAACTAATTTAACGAAAAACCCATAGTACGCTTTTTTAAATATCGTTATGTGCAACGGCAAGAGGCCTGGTTGGATTGACGTAAGACAGACTGTTCTGCCTTTACTCTTCCTGAACGAATCGTGTTGTGTTTTGTTAGGCGGAAGCGAATGAGAGCCAAACAAAGTGAGTAACTTAATACGATCAGTTAGAAATAGCACAAAACCAACCTATAACTACTATGTTACGCACAACATTCAGGTAAGAAGTAATGGTGTTCTGATGGTGACATTTACTATTGACTCAGAAGTATCTTCACGTTTGATCTGGTTAAAAATCATGGGAATATTTAAAGCAAGCATCAAGACTAGTTTTAAACTGTTGTGTTGCGGCGACTGGACAAGTGAAATGAAGGTGAAAACAGAATCAGTACATTCATGGAACACTGGGTTCCTTTTAATAACTTCATCAGCGCAGAAAGAAGACATATGCGCGATATGTTAACATTTCGTTTAGTCTCATCAGTAGCAAACGTAAAACATTCAATCCATTCAATCCATTTATCTATGTAGGATACACAAGTAGAGACAGACAGGGTCTGGATACGCATACAGTCACACCACGTATTACTTCATCACCACCACGGCAACCCTATGGGTTGCTTCAACCACTTTTGTGCACAGCGCCGGCTGGTGAGGTTTGATCAAAATGGCTTCGCTAAAGGCCAGTAGCTTCGGGTTCTGTTGACGCCACAATATCTTGAATGATCGGAATAGATCAACCTGATGACCTGTTATCATGGGATGTATTTTACTCGATGATGCGAGGCTTCCAGTACATTCAGTTTTACAAACTCTTTCGAGGGGTGATTATTTATGGAGCCAGAGTCGTGGTCGTCTTAGGATAGTGGTTAATTGACTTCATTAGTTAAATCGTCAAATCTTCCAGAAACTGATCTACTAATGATCATATGTTCCGTCCCTGACGGTGGTATACGACCGCTGTACTTTGAACCACGTGATTTGTATGATCGGTTATGGATACTACTGAGACGGGAAAGAAAGTGTTAGTTTCAATAGATCGCATCTACATTTGTCTGCTCCAGTTTCTAGTCTGAAGCTTAGTGGTTTCTAACTTGGTAAATCAATTAGTTCCCAAGGTTGTCGAACTTATTTTCCGTTGACAGCATAATTTTAAGTCACATGTCAGTATACTTTCGACTCGTCTTTTTTATAAACCGTTTACAAGTCTCTTTATGCTGTACGTCATCTTGTGAAAGATCACTGAGGGCATGAAACAGATAAGTTCTCAACTGATCCACCTTATTTGTTTGTCACTTCGTTTGTGTGTGCATGTATGTAGTTAATATACTCTGTAGTGTTTTCACTAACTTTCAACATAAATCTTTTATGTGTTGCAGTTTTCTAAGACTGTCTTTTTATTGCTTTTAACCTGTGTCATTGCAATTATGCCTCTCATCTGTTTTCGTTTGGTTCGAAGGGAAAAACAGTCTCAGCCAAATCTGTGGCATTTTACTGAACTCTTCACGACAGATATTCGAACGCCTTTTGCACAAAGCTAGAACGATATGTGTACGCCGCTATCCCGCCCCGGCATTCATGAACATTTTTTGGGAAACGGATAGTCGGTGGTTTGGCGGCAGTTTAGTGACCAACAGGTCTTCCAAACCCGATGATTCCATTTTGCATAGAAGATAGCGTAGCAACAGCTGGGTGGTCTGTCTCGATACAGACACAAAAGGCAACAGAGCGGATAGTTTGCGGTGTATCAGCTGATAATCTACACCACATGAACTGTTCCGACCAGATGAGGTATGACATCATGAATGTAAAACAGCATTCACTCACTGATATCACAATCTCCAATCAAGCGCTTGATGACACTGTTTACATGCAGTGACCTATTTGCGAGACAAAGCTCTCGATCTCCCTGCGCGTATAAGAACGCTGAGCAGGTACTGTATGGATTGCAGAAATTATGCGTGTAAGACTGCACTCTGCCCTCGAATGAAATTCACAAAGAAACGTCAAACTTAAGATGCACGAAATATGGCAGTTATCTTTATTGTAGCCCTATACGTATCATCTCTTGGTTTCATATATCAAAGCGTTCACAAGCATTTTTTAATGAAAACTATTCTTAACATCTGTTCACCACCAGCTAAACTGCCAGATAACACACACTGTGACGACTTTCACCGATTCTCAACTGGACAAAAGTTAAAATCTTTAGTAGTACCGAAACACCTAGTATTTCGTTCAGTGACAGGTGTGGGTATTTGCACGATTCATGAATGAGCAGAACACTCAGATTACTTTTGATGAACATCGGGCTGTCCAGAACGCTTCAACGGTGGAATCCTTCAGAACGTAAAAGATTCTCTCGTCACACGCTGTTGCTAAAACTGATATGGTGGCTCACTTCTATCATGTCGTAAGCTGCGCTAGATTTTATAGGCATGACATTGATTGATTTGCAACTAACCAACACAAGCCATATCCCCCTCTGTGCTGATAACTTTGTGGTTTATCTTTTACTGTATGTAACACAAACGCTTGTTTGCGGTAGTTTAGTGCGCTCACGTCCAAAATCTACTAATTTTTCACAACTTTATTCAGAGATCAATCGGCGTGACCGGAGTTAAGGCTAAAGTAAGTTCAGATACCTTTCTAAAATCATACCTGATAACGTTACTCATATCCGAACGAAGAGTCAAGTCCATGTCCTGCTGGTGTCTCTGTGTTTGAAACTAGAGCTGGGTCGCAAGGTTCATCAATATACTAGTAAATTACACTGCAAAAGCCACTCTGGTAAGTGGTAGAGGCAATTTTATTAGTATGAATTGAACAAAATTCACGATTGATAGCAGAGATTACATCTGCATATACATTGTAGCCAGCCACTTTTGAAATCAAGAAATGTGCTCGAGTTTTGTTTTAGAACGTGCTTAATGTGAGGTCAATGACACAGCGGTCAAAGTGGTTGCTGTATGAAGAAGTGGCTGGATTTCAGCTCCTGGCAGTGAAAAGGTGGTGTGTTATTGACTAGTCCAAACAATATCGAAACTCGGGTCTAACGTTTCCTATCGAAAAAGGCTGACTGAAAATTCCATGAGAGAAGGGGAGATGTAACCATTTGTGAGCAACACTTAACTGAGATGTACTTATACTGATTACTCAAAGACTTGGGTATGTCTCCTCAAAATCTATCCAATACATAGCAGCGGTAGTTTTGTACTGTGCATACTCTTGTACATAAATCCAAATATGGTGAACTTCCAGTCTAGAAACGCTTCGCAAACGATCGGTATGATCTCGTTTAGTGTCTTTTGGTAGTGACAGACCATCTGCTAACTATTGTTCGTTGACTTTCTTTGCGAGATTCCAATCACGTCAAATCACAGCATCAGTTAATCTAACTACTTACCTGCTATTAAGCCGCCCACTGACTGAGTCTGTTCCTTTCATTGGTTATTTTTATTGAAGTGTCCTTCATAGTTTTTAAACATGTCTTTTTGTTTGTTCCGTTAAGTTCGGATTTTTGCTCCATGAACCATTGTTTCCATACTTAAAGCTAGTTACGAATTAAACAAATGGCTCACTACGGACAAGTCTATCAGATAAAGCTATCACCTAATACCGTTGTTTTTCGTACTTGTGTGTAATCAGTTTGGTTTTCACTCCGTAGCAATCGTTTTCAAGCCCAACCGTCACCAATTTTCTAGCCTTTTTCCAACCATTATAGTCATTGTTTTGGCTACTTAGCATCTCCGTTATCCAAGCCGGCGAACAAATGGAATACAGATTCACTGCGATCAGTGTTTGGTTGTTGGTCTGCTCAGATACAATTACTTAATCGCTTATCTAAAATGATCCACTAATCGTCCTCAAAGTATATGTTATTTATTACGCGGTCAACGTACGTAGAATAAAAGCAGTGATACGCAGTTTATTTAAAAAAGCCACAGTATCGCTCGCATATTGTTACTTTCTTTGATAATCCTACTTTTGGACACGACAGAAATCATAGTACCGTACTCAATACCTTCACACATAAATGGTATTCGCTAATTTTAATTTCCTGAGTACAGCTAAAACCCCGCAAAACACTTACAAAAGTCAAAACATTGACCTATCAGTCTATTCGTTACCTGGTCAGTCAACCTAGTTGCAGAATCCAACTCGTGGGTAGTTGATACAACCATCCTGTGTCCCATTATCTAATCAAGCAGAAGTAGTCCTTAGACGGTTTAAGCCGTTTTGTATTTATTTGCTTTTAGAAAATAATAACGCGATTGCTAGTTTGATTGAACGTTATACGGCCGATGATCACTGATGTCAACTACCACGTGTACATTATGTGTCATTAACTTTCAGCCTATATTTACTGTTGGAAATGCTGTATTTGGTTGTTTTTAATGTGCATGAAATCGGTACCGGATAATGTGAACATTTTAAAATGTTCAGTATTTCTTGTGTAAAGACCGGTTCAATTGCAGTTGACTTGCTCAACTTTCAGACGATAGTCCGGATAGGTTTACATTTATTTTGCTAGATTGTCTCAATTATTGACTAAAACTTTTAGAGAGATCAGCTATAGGGGTGTGCATGCTAAAGCTAACAGAAAACATTTTCATACCAACTGTTCAGAAGAGAAACTGATGACAGCAGAATTTGTGAAAGACAAACCGTGCAGAATTGCTGAACTAGGGAGGGGAAAACTGCAGATGGATGGATAAAATGAGGAAACAAATGTGCTGGCATGAAACTCTTCGAGGATGGTGAGGAGAATATGCAAGTCTCCAAAAAGCTATAGAAGTCAGAAAAGGTCCTTTGATTCGCTTTGTGTAGTAAGTATGAATCGTTTGTAAGAGTAATAAAAGTGTAATATCATTAAGCTTTCATGTTTGTACATGGGCATTAGCCACATCCTACTCTCTCTTTTCCGTGAGCGCACTAGTTGTTCCAATCCTCTACTGTCACTCTAAACTTGTAGGCTATGATCACAGTTCTCCAGTTATATTTCTGAATGATTCACGAGGTTGTACGTTCACTTATTGGGGTTATTACCAACTGAAAAGCAGTCACTAAATGATAAGTAGTCCATCCATACAAAGAATACTTTTTCCTATAAACCGTTCCTTGTACGTGCTTTTACGGAAAAACAGTGTACTGAGAAAAATCAGAATGTTAAACTTTACTTTCTACCATTTCGTCTACTTCAACTTGTTCAGGGAACAATTCGGCTCACCATATTCTGAACAGAAACTTGTGTTAATATTTTGTTTTTTGACATAACTTTCTCTTACTTCTACCGGTATACAAAAACAAATTAATAAAAGTTAGTTGTTTGGAAATTTTTCTAGGAAAACCTGCTATGTTTAAGTGCAGTGCATAGCGAAATTTCACTCTTTGAAAGGTTGCATGATTGTTAGAAAGCGGTCGACACTTTTCAATGTTTCCTCCTGGCCGTTGTTGATTTCGCATCTTTAAATGAATATTGTTTGGTAATCCTTCACTGTATGCCATCAACGTCTTCTCGAAAGTCTACACTTCGGTTTTGATGTCAACTCCTTATTTTGGTTCGGCTAACGAGAAAAATATTCTGAAAATGTTAGCCTTAGCTTTTGTTAGTTCTTAGTAGATGAGTAGACCTTTGGTTGGTGTCAATCATACGTCCTTTAATTGAGTTTAAACCGTCTCATTAACCTTTAGAGTCACGTGCTCCCTCGTTGAATAAAACACAGAGCAATAGTCCGAAACCCTTAAAATTAAAGCTGACCTCATTTTCGTAAAAAGGGTATTTCGTGGAATTCACAGAATTATAATGCAACTTTACAGGGGGGGGCACTTAAGAAATAATTTATCTATGAGTGAGTCCGAATAAAATTCTGTAAACCATCAAACGTTATAATGACTGTAACTAAAGCCCTCGAATCAACTGTCATTCCTCTAACAGATACAATTGAAATACACTTCTATCCAAGTGATCCACGTCTTTCGGACCGGCAAAGATTAATAATTAAGAGTAATTTATAAACATCTTAAAATTGACGTTTATAGAAAAGAAGTTCACATAATGCAGTAAGTGCGCTCAAAATGGAAAACGATATTAAATGTTAAAATGATCAGTAGCCCAGGTTTTCATACATGTGCCAAATAGTCCGTGGTCATTGCATTCGATAACTCTCAAATTTTTGCGTCAACATACCATTTAACAGCTAGGGATATGTATAACTAGTGGTAAACTTCAATAGGCCATTGTCAAATAATTTCATACAAACTGTGTAAGCAAACTACTAAATCCGTGCTCAGAGACTTACAGAATGTTTTCACGATCGTACAAAATTTCTGAGAACATAAGGTGCTTTACTGAAATTCGCTATGCTCTAGGTGATGTTGAAAAGCTCAAATCTTCCGTAAGATTTAGACAAAGATGGATTTGGTATACAGAGGCGTGACGCGAAATTTAGCACGCTCCTAGAGGAGAGGGTTTTTATGACACATAATTGTAGGTTCCATTACACTATCGCCTTTAATCAGAAAATACAAATTGACCTGTATGAGGCACTGTCCGGTAAGTTGGCAAGAAGCATATCTCACACCTAGCTGAGAACTGCTGTGGCAAGCTTCCCCAACCTACACTGATCCGACGTTTTACATGGAAGATATGAAAAGTGAACGTAGAAAACGATCAATGAGACGTCACTATTCCAGAATAACAATTTACAACCAATTGTGGCAGTTAAGACAAATGTTTTTGCGGGGGTCTGTTTCCTATGAACACTAAATTATTTACCCGGTCAAGTAAAGTTGTGCTGAACAGAAGTGATGAGGCTAGACTGTGTTTGTAAATCAAGTCATGGGCAGTACCAACTATTATCATCGGTTTTGCAGCGTTGATCACAGTTCCTACCAGATGAGTCCCGACCGGTATGAAGTGAGGATTTGAACTTCACATATTTGGACATGAAAGGCAAAGGATGGCGGGTTTCTGTACTACTTTTTTCTTGGTCATGTTGTAGTTGGCCACCTACTTGGATCACCGAAAAAAGCAAACGAATAATTCTCAAAAATATGACAAGCAATGAGATATAAAAAAAACAACTGTTGATTCGTTTCGCAATCAGGTTATGTTAGAGACCGCCAACAAACATCATAACACCACACGTTGATTAGATGGATGATGACATACTAACCTCTAATGAAATACACACGCAATCCTGGCAACCACGATATTCAAACCTCATTCGATTGGACACTAACCAGAATGAACGGGTCGCATAGTTAACTGATGCCGAATTGTTAGAAGTATATTCCAACTAACAAATTCACTCGTTGGTGAAAGTTGCAGGAACCCCATGAACTGTACGAACAGTAAGATACAGGTAGCTGGTACTGCCAGTGGCAGAACCACCCGATATGAAACAGAACCAAGTTATAAGCTGTCCTTGTGAGTACAACGTGCAAGGCGAGGAGGGTTATTTGTTAGTTTTCCGTTGGCATACAGGAGAGTTAGTATTGTTTTCCGCAGGTTGTATGAGTGAATACATAGGTAATCGTTATCGTAAAGGTTATTTATACCTGTTGAATAACAGTCAGAGATTAGAAGTGTCATTTTTTTTAGGACAAGTAACATAAATTGATCGTAATGTTCACACTCATAAAATCTTACCCGCTATCTCAACTCTAACGGGAGCACTGTATGGCGATGTAGATCTAATTGGACCTAGTGTACATCTTCGTTCGAGTCTAACTGAAAGTACCCATAGGAAGTCAGCTTGATGTGATTACTAGTCCATTCACCACCACTACGTGAAAAAATAACCAACAAGTTTCAAGCCACAGCCGTTAGCACTCAAGTCCAAACTTAACTAAAAATTCAGATATTTCCATAACTCAGGAGATTTGTTTACAAGACCTCATACCACCTCCAACCCGACGCTAAATTAATCGCCTCTAACTTGTGACTTTCCTTGTCTAGGAATTCCCACTCAGAACGTTTTGAACCATTGTTCAGTAATTCACAAATTTATAGTACTCTACGTTCCTGGTTTTATTCAATCTCACTATACTTTCTTTTTCATGACGGTCGTTAAAATTGGTGCCAGTCTGGTGGTTTGATCAACTCTTGAATCTACCTGGAAAAAATATTTTCAATGACGGAAGATCGTATATCTTATGTCGCCAGTGTTAATCAGCCCTTCAAGAACTTAATCAAATAATAGTGTCAGCAGGAAGAATATTAGTCAGGTAGTGTACCGAATGTTGAGAATTCCACCCAAAATTGTGAGACTCCAAATGTTGGTCGTTTCCGAGGTCATTACTCTCTGATTGCACAACGTTGACCTCTACACTCAGAAATGCGGACATCTGACAACTCATGGTTCACACTCAATCAGACGAACAATCGGTGTCTGTGTAACTGTTAGCAAACATGCCGTTTATAATCATTATTGGCAGGTTTGCTTGCTCACTTCGATCACTGTTTTCTTGTTCATCATTTTGTAATTAGCTCCACGTTCGAATATAAAGAACTAGTATTGCCTGTTATTTTGCTTTTGACACTAATTGGATCAGTATTTTCAAACGAGTTATGAAATTCACGTATAGACAAATGAAGCAACTTGAAGCCTAAATTGTAAAAACTCAAACCTCTTCCTATTTTTTTCTCTACTCCATACTGGTTCTTCCAATCATATTCAACATCTGCGAATAGGTTATACATTCCGAAGGTAATCACACTTCAAATGTGAATAATTAAAGCTATCAAAGCTGTCTTATTCTTGCAAACAAACACTTTTTGCTATCAATATGTTTCACCGTGAAAATAAGAAGTTTCTTTCACAACCTATGATATTTATACCTCTGTTTAGATTAACTCAACAAAACCCTGTAAACCAACGTTGAAGTCGGTCCTTTGGATTGTTTGGTGCAATCAAAACGAAATAGTCCAACGGCTGAGTTATTGCATCCGTGATAAACTCTGTAGGAATAACCGTGAAATGAATTCTATTTGACATTTACACACTTTCTGTGACCCTTAATGTTCCTGCAGTGCATGCGATGACAAAAGCATCTCCGTTTTTTCACTGTGAACAACAAATTTTTATATCCATCTCCTGAATTCTCAGTGAGTAACGGTGACCTAATTTAAACATCACAATGCCAGTAGTTTTGTTTTTCGGTCACATCAAATAGCCAACAAGGTATCTGTAACCTTGTGTCCAGAGTGATCCGCGTAAAAGCCTTCGGCTTAATGAAGCCATTTTAATAAACAACACCCGAGACGATGTTGTGGAGGCGTACACTGCTCTTAAATCGAATCTAATAATGCAGGTCCCCTCTATGAATCAAACGAATCCGTAGGACATAATATAGAATACACGGAATAAATAAAATGATCGTTTGCCCGTCCTATTGCATTAACAGGCGCAAACAAATTATTGATCGTGCATGTTAGTCTGACTGGGACAAATGGATCGAACCACAGTTACGGTCCCGTTGCTCCGCGAGCGTGCACTGAAGACGCCTGCCGACAGATTGACCCAATGACTATATCGGTCGAGGGTGTGCAGTAGTTTTATCGAACTGCACGCTCGCTTCACCCCAAGAGTGAAGATGAATCATACTTTAGAACACTGCGCAGAATGCACACACAGATGTAAAGTGCCCTGCTAAAGGTGCCTACGCATTTTCACATTTTTTCCCCAGCACACTGCCCCAGCGACCCTTTAGGGATAGTCCAGGTCGATTAGGTTCAATTTGCACTGATAGCTGCTTGGTTGATCCAGCTGTTCTGGATGGATGCATCTGACCAGTGCCAGTTCAGATAACAACTTTTTCTTAAAAAATACTGCTACGATAGGAATCTTCTTGTCGTCTAGCGACCTAAAATTATGAACTTTCACTCTAGTTCAATTAACAGCTTAATGTATACATGGTACCCAAATGTTGTATGTTTGTATGTTTGTATTTTTACTTACCATGTGTGATATGACGTGTTGAAGCAAATTCAAACAGGTGCAACGTGGGTTAGTTAGGGTGTCAGGTTGTATCTGTACATAAAAAGCAAAATGCTACATACCAGAATTACCCATTACCCATGGTATGCTGGTAACGAACGAAGTCTAGACTGAAAAGTTAACATTAATTTCTGCATCCAACATGATCCGAATGACTTCTTTGTTTAAATCTAAACTAATACTGATGCATCATGCGTTCCTCCACTGCTATGTAACAGTTTGGATTTAGTTTTCTCTCGAGGAATGTTCCCGAAGAATGTTCAGATTAAAGAAGAGTACAGTAGGTTTTGCGCGTTCTTGACCGAAAGTTAACTACAAGAATCCGGATTCCCAACATAATGGCTGTGATTACAGCACATATTGAATGCTACCGTGAATACAATGAATGAACACCACAAGTTCGCGATTATTATGAGTAAGTATGGTCGTTTCCTGTTTCAGAAAATCAGCGACATACAGTTTGATTTTCGCTAGTTAGTAGCTCAGTTAATCACAGAACTTGTGGGCAGATCTCGATAGTCACACATGAATTAGCCGGTGAGAGTGTGCAGTATGTAGGAACTAGTATGATAGTTCCTATCCGTTTGATAATAAAATGCCCGTCTCGATGAGGGCCCACATTTAGAAGGATTACACAAATGTTTTCATTTCTATCACAGTGATTTCATAAAGTGACCTCGTGAAAATCACCACACCGATCTGTTAAAATGTTCTATATGTGGTCACGTATGTTAAATTAACCCTATCAATGACTTTATGCAAAAGCGTATTACAAATCGACTGTGCTAAATGACAGGCCCGAACAATTTTTACTGGTCCGTTTGCTTGATGTTTCAGAATTGTAACAGTTGTTTGCCAGTTCTGAAGTTTGACTATTAAGTATGGAAATTTCCAAAATCAAACACTTAAGAAACACTTCAGGTTGAAATTTCAGTGGTACCATCCTCCTATAATAAGCCAACATTCCCGGGATAAAATTAAAGGCCTCGAATGACGTCTAGGTTGCAAAACGTTCTAAAATGCTCCTTTTGTACAACATCTTCATCCGAGGTCAGTCTGGGGGCACCGCTAATTTCACTTGGCGCAAACATCTGTCTCAGAATATTTTCAGTCTAACCTTGTAGAGTGAAATTTTGATTTTATGACAGTAAACTCGCAAAACACCATATGATTTTGCTGATTGACTTAAACGAAACCACTCAGACTAAACATAGCAGTATTTCCTTGAAAACATCCTCCTTGATAATCTGCTGGTTTGTAAAGTCCACGTTCCCTCCGGCAATATTCTATTTTCACGCTCTCTATCAGCATACCGGCGAGTGATCACCAGGCCAGTATAATTAGCGTTCACTGTTATTTTAACACTGTTTCCGAGCAACCGATATTTTCAAGATAGTTGAGGTATAGAAAGCATTCCTATCTAAAAAATAAAACTTTATCTAGAGGGTAAAAGTCACCTACAGTACACAAATAATCAGGTTATTCATTTACCTACAATAATCTCTATTTTTTTAGTGAAAACGAACAGTACTAGGTTATATTGATGGTAGACTGCTGGTTTGGATAAATTAACTTCTCTAAATTCCAATTTAATTTCTACTGCTCCATGTTAAATACATTACTGTGTACGAGGGAAGATTACCACATCAGATGGAGATCATTAATTTTCAGGTGCAAAAGTTCTTTCTATACAAACATAACCTACCAATTTTATATAAGTATCGTTGGTCATCCGATCTTGAGTGGCAACAGCAGAAGGCTGGCCAGAATTGGCCTTCAGATCAACTAGTGATGACTCAGTTGAGAAATGATCGCTTTGCGTGATCTCGAGGGTCAAACTGGGATCTGAGCCGGTTGGCAGGATTTTTCGTTGATCGACGGTTACATCCAGACTGTCCATCACACTGCTTGTGGCTCCAGCAGTGCTCAGAGATGGTAACGAATTCGTAGAACCTGCGAGCAAGTATACAAGAATAGACTATTGTAAAATACATCGCAGAACGTGACCCCTTAACAGCGTACAAAGAATGAGATTATCCAAGTATACAACCCAAAATAAAGTTATCGTTCAAGTCGAGGTTGCACGAAAGCAATAATGTTTACGCTGTCAAACATTTCGCAATTTAGTCGGCTCAGTTTCTATACAGCGCCCTTGAAATTTTCTCCTACACGGTAGAATATACACAGCCTATCCACGAAATATGTATTCATTTAGCTCTGATGTATTTCAAAGTGATTGGTGAATTCAACAATGCTAGCGACTGAAACGTGGAAAATAATCGGTCATTAGGTTCAATTAGAATGCTTGTTGATAGCAACTATAGAAAATGTCTAAATCAACTAATGTTGAGGACTGCTATCAACTCAAAACACATATTACTTCAGTGGTATGAACAAAACAGTTAGAGGACGAACGCTGATCGACGTTATTGGTTCGTATTGGCTCGTCAGTACCAAATAATCAGTAACACGCAAAACTTTAAATTTGACGTCTACAGTACTTGGGGGCTTGTGAACAAAGAAACGAACAACAAGAACAAAACATTTAATCGTGCGATGTGAATGACACTCACTGCAACTAGTTCTCTGGCAGCCCAATGTTAATGAATACTTGTTCTTTGACACATAACACAAATCTGAACCGGTTTATTGCGACGGCTTCAGCAAATCTTAGAAACCGTGGTTTCTGGTGGCACACTGTGATGGTGAAGGCTGAGGTCGAATCCACTTTGCGGCCAGTTGACCGGATGTGTCTTCCGATGGACGAAGTTGAGGGCTTACGATTCCCAGTGATTAGAGTATACGGTTATGAGATCTGTTTGTGAACCTACTTAGGTACGTGTTCTTTCATTCTTGAGGTCAACTATCTGCCGGTTCTAAGTATGTAACTTTTAGGCTACCGTGGACCTAGTTGCAGTGAATGTCATTCACATCGCACGATTAAATGTTTTGCTCTTGTTGTTCGTTTCTTTGTTCACAAGCCCCCAAGTACTGTAAACGTTAAATTTACAGTTTTGCGTGTTACTGATTATTTGGTACTGACAAGCCAATACGGACTATTAGCATTTGCCAGTGTTAGTTCACCGTAAACCAACCTGAACAGAAGTATGGGTATGAAGGGCCGACAGAAGCGGCGTATGTCGAAGCCGTTCCCTTTAGCCATTTTTGTTCGATTTCGTCATAGACGAAGTAATGGATGACTGTCTGCGGCACTCAAATTATGCCACTGTCGATCTCCTACCTGGTGAAAGACTGACTGGTCTTGATTATGCTGACTATAAAATATTGCTGTTTGACAACATTCATACGGCACAAACAACGCTAAACGCTATTTCGCGTTTTGTTAAGTACTTTGGAATGCGCTTTGCTGCCTCACAATGCAAAGTATTTCTGTAAGATTGCTGTGATTAAGCAGATTTATCGTTAGATAATAAAGTCATGGAGGTTGACCGGTTTGTATACCTAAAAAGCTGCAATAACAGCGGCGGCGGAGGTGTAGATAATGGAACAGAAGCAATTATCTCTAAGGTTAGAGCACTGTTCGTTAATCTGAGACACTTTTGGCGACAGAGAGGTAACTATCTGGAGCTTAAAGGTCGCGTATATCAGACAACAGTGAGGGCTATATTACTTTACGGCAGCGAAACATGGCCGCTCAGAGTAGAAGACGTGAACAGTCTTCAGGTGTTTGACCACCGATGTCTGCGTTCAATCGCTGGTATCGGGTGGCACCAACGAGTAAGCAACGAGGAGGTTAGAAAGTGGGTGTTTGACACTGATTGTCAATCGTGATTGTTTAATCCTTACATTTGCACATATTTAGATGGTTAGGCCATGTACTAAGGATGCCAGCTAGTCGTTTGTCACACGGAGGACTCTTTGCCGACGCTGCGACCGACTGGCGTAAGGTGCAAGGTGGACAGATGATGACCTGGCGTAGACAAATGAAATCGTTCACGAAGGGGTTGGTCACTGTAGGTCAGGTTTGTCTCCTGGGCTGGAGCCCTCGCGACTCACAGAGTCGATGGCCTGAAACGTTAAGTGAGATGGCGGCTAACCGAGCTCAGTGGCGTGAACGTTGTTGTTATTTGGCCGAATTGTCTGTGAAGTGAGTGCACTTAATGACGCGGGGCATTGAAAGCCTTAAGGAAGCTGTCTTGTTGTTGACGCCTTACTTTCACTTACAGCTCGGTTGTTTGTTTGCAAGGTGTAGGCGTCTTGATGTTGTATGTCTGAATGCCGACGCAGTTATTTCTAGCTGTTAGGTCCCTTTTCCCTCCTCTTTTTTTCTACCGTCTTCTTCATGGTTGTGTGGCAGTTGAGCATCGGTGTGATCCACTGATGTATTGTTGTCTATGATAATAATGATTATGATGATGATATTGATCTATCAGTGTTCGATCTCTAACAATATCAAGATCTAATGCCTTCAGTGACGTGATATGATTTCAAATAATTGAAGGAGAATTCCACTGTAAATAAGATAGTTTAACTAAGTGGCAAGCTTATGACCAGTTGTTACTGTTACAAGTTACGTGGTGATTAGATTCTTTTGGTATTCACCACTTCTGTGTATCGAGGATCTACTTTCTTTTCAGATATCTTTATCTACAGTTAAGCGTTAATTGGCCTACATGAAGTACCTCCGACTGAATTGACTGACCTCCGATTGTTGAAAGCACATGCAGCCCGTCGGTCCGGTTAAAGTGCCACGAATTTATAAATCACATAGGTAGTTTGATAAAAACGAAACTTACTACATTGTTTGCAACGTATTACCTAAAGTTAACATTTCAGGAGACTTGTATTTAGACCTATCAGTTAGCTGTTCTCTGAATTTTATTGATGTAAGCCCTGGATCTGGAAGGCTAATCAGTTAACCACCATTCTGTCTCTCGATCGCACAGACTGGAAGTGAAATCAAGTTTAGTGAAAGTATTACAGTTGCACTGTGAAACTATTGAGTAAGTATAACTAACTAAAGAAGTATATTTTCTTAGCGATCTTCTACAACGTCTGTCTGTTATCTCTCCCAATGTAAGATTGAGTATTTCAATACGCTTTTTAGACCCTATCGTTTCGTAAGAAAACCGGGGGCCAGTGCCCAAATAAACATTATATTTCAGGCCTGCGACCATATTCAGAATGGTTCTTAAAATTGTATGGTTGATTCAAGTTAAGAGGAGCTTTAGTTCACATTGTAACCCTGAAACACTGTCGACGAGTGCACTCGTATGCTGATGTCGTACGTGTCCGCAATCAAAATACGTCGTACCTGAATCAACAGACCTGTGAAGCAGCTCATGGAGTAGGGCAGGTAGCTCGTAATAGCTAACGACAGCGGCTACAGGCGAGAAGATATCACGTAATGCGCGAGTGACAATGGATAGTTTAACCGAGGCAATATACAAGTCGCACTGATTACGCAGCCTAAAGGTTGTTGGTAAACTTCCAAACCAGTTAGCCAGATAAGTAGGGCTTCTCATTCTTATATGTTTAGCACTTTCATTACCGGGAGGGATTGATGACTGTCGCTCCATTGTAATTAATGAGTACTTGAGAAACGTCATAACCGTTTCAATTTCGGTGTCGAAAAGAACATTCCAGGTTTGTTATTTACCTCATGGGCCACAATGATTGATTCTTACTCATATTCCGATTAATCTAAGCAAGCGGGTGGACGGGTTGGTGAACATTATTACTGTTGCCACAGAGTATTCTGTCCACAGAAACGGCCGTTTATAAACTGTACTCATATCTAGGCATTTTCCGTTTGATTTGAAATAATTCAATATAAGCTATGGCTCATGAACTAGACGGTGCTCGTGTACGCATGTGACCTCCAACAACACGGGTACGCTCAGCTTCGGAGCAGAGCAGCACGCAATCGACAATGAGATTTAGTCAGCAAAATCACTTCATCAAGTTGACTTGATTAGGATCGTACGACAGCGTTGGTAAGGGTGGCTATCCGTTGCCGGTAATAATTTGGCTTAAAAAAGTGGAACATTTCAAATTTTTTGTCAGTAAAAGACCGGTGACTGGTAGCAAGAAAAAGGAGGAAAAGCTGGCAACTAGGACTGTTTTCCAAATCTTCTGCTGCCACAATCCTCTCTTGTTTCATTTTCCTGAACGACGTCGCAAATGAAGCTAGATTCAGGGGTGCAGTTAAAACTTTTAGCTACAAGCTTCACTTTGATTTCATGATTCCGAAATACGAAATGAAATCGCTAATTATAATCGACGCTGATAGACAACCCTAAGCGATTTGGTGATATCTAAGTGTTTGCTAATGT
Organism: Paragonimus heterotremus; assembly: GCA_013368495.1. Taxonomy (NCBI): domain Eukaryota; kingdom Metazoa; phylum Platyhelminthes; class Trematoda; order Plagiorchiida; family Troglotrematidae; genus Paragonimus; species Paragonimus heterotremus. The sequence continues at coordinate 134,767 of LUCH01000397.1, forward strand.
GGGTGAGATTTGTGATAAAAGCTTCAGTGATTGATTTTCAGCAGCTAGTTTCAGTTCAGGTCGGACTGTACTTTTTGATCCCTTTTTGAGAAAAATCTAGTCCCACGACTGATATAACCGGTTGTACAACAGTAATTAGTAAACGATTATTCAACCATCAACTAATCGTGGTCTTAGAGTTTATCTTTCGTACTCAATCTCAATGTTAACACCGTAGTCAATCAGCCACTTCAAGCGTATGTCCAAGCGATTGACTGTCACAAGTAAGGTGATGTCACGCTTTCCACTTTAAACATAAGTTTTACATACGCTGCTTTCTTTTCAGCAGTGGGTGATATCTTGTATGGAACTTTTGCGTCTGATTCAAAGTGATAAATCTGTTTGGATAACCATTTTCTTTCAACAGATGGTAAACTTCTTCTAGTTCCTGTCCAACCATGTCAGTTTACGAGCTCTTTCTCGCTGTAATTATCGAACTTTGAACTTGATTTCATGTATCAACGGTGTGTGAGGTTGGGAAATTTGATAGAATGAACTGCATGGACATACTGACCTACTCAGTATATCATCCTGGCATCTGATCAACTAGATATCCTGAAAGAAGTGACACGAATTGAAGAACGTGCTGCATTAAAAACTGAAAATTCATGTTGGTTCATCCAATGGTTTAATCAGGTTAATCATGTCATTACCACACAAATATTCCAAGTGAGAAGCTGAAGATGGGATTTTAGTTTGTCCACGAATGTCTCTGCAGGCAATACACTTGAAGAAAATCTCAACACGATCTCGCCTGTCTGGAAATACAATTCGCCGTAGAACGTGGAGTGAATGTTGAGAGTGAGCAGAAGGAGCATTTCTTCCCAGTGTGATTCCTATCAGTCAACTAAGTTTTCTAAGTGTTCTGTTTCATCACACCAAAGACTGGTCTCCTCCATCAACAAAACGGTTGTGAATAGAGAGATGACACCGAAGGTGTTCAACAGCAGGCATGCAGGCTATAAACTCAGAAGTTTCACAAAAGATGCATATTCATAATCTCCGCCTTACGGGTCCCATTATTTCCACCAACAACTTGGTAGCTGAGTTTTACAATAGTTTACAAATATGAAGTATAGATCAGAGTTTACAGTTGCTTTTATGAGATTTGAGAAGACCACAATTTGTAGCACGAATTGGTGAGGAAAACTGTAACCACGAAAATGGTTAAAGAAATTGAACATCCACAGTTGATCATAAATGTCGCATATGCGGTTACTGACAATCACAAACAAGAATGCAACTCGAGTTTAGTGCTTATTTTCAAGATAGGCCGAATGGAAGGTCCGTGGGAGTGTAATAGGTATGGCCATTTGGGGGAATGCTAAATTTATATAAATACGAAAATCTCCTACTGTTTATCATTAAGCAAAAACGGTTATCGTGCTGCTCACACTAAACAAAATTTCACATTGCTTTCCATGTTGCAATCAAAATAAAGGAGTCCATTTGACTGATTGCGAACCGCAGCTCAATAAATCTCAGAAGATCATCAACCAACGGGTTCTATACCGTATCTGAATTTCTTGTTGTTTCAGGAAGGTCGGTGTGTATTACAAACTCCTTTGCTCTAACAAGTTAGACACAGCAGGTACAGAATACCAGCTTCTTACTTTTTTTACATCTTATTTACAATAAGTTAATTAATCTGTTACCGGTTCCATTAACATGGAATGTAATCAAGTGATAAAAAACAGCCACTCTCCATCATTCTAAAAGTCAGGATGAAAATTTCTGTTTTTATAAGCAGTTTTTAGTCAGAACATGAAATTTCTGTATACATACCGGAAGGTGGACTGTTAAACAAAAGTACTGTCATATGGCAGAAAAGAAAGCAGAAAACAAGACGGTAGGTACTGAACAATAATCGAAATAACTCCAAGTGTACTGGTGTAAGATCAGAATGACAGAAAGGTTCGTACTGGTGTATCCTCATACTCTCATTGCCATCCGCATAAACTGGTTCAAGTTTCATTGCGACAATTCATAAAAGTGAAACATGAATAATAGTTTGAATGAAATTAGAGCAAATCTGATTCAGCAGTTCAACGATTAGTACGCAACCGTGAGGCCCGTAGCTCGGGTACCTAGCACCATTTCGGCATTTATAATTTATTACGCAACGTGGTGACTTCTTCTAAAATACTGTGGGTCACCGCTCTCTGAAGTTATTAGTTCAAAATAAGTGTAGTAACATTCGCGAGAAAAATGTTATCAATGTTTGCAAGATTTGTAGACGCTTCGTCCATTCCAATGTGTGTCTAACACGCATTGAGGTCCATCGTGGAGGGTCATTGAGTGCAACTGACGGTAGTGTATTTTGGTGGGTCCCATTTTACAGGAGGAAGCAGGTGGTTCAGGAGAACTGAAGAGAGGTACTACTGTTGCTTTATTACAATGCACTACCTTTTGATCCGAAACTTTAAGGAGAGGAGGATAAAAGTGATGTATTTTCGAAGTCTTCGATCAAGAATTTCTAATTCAGAATATTACACAACGTATCAAAAACCCAAAACCACTTTTGACACAACCTACTGAACATTGCAGCACGTTTTGGTCCTTCAAAGTGAGCAACGAACAGTGAGTTGGCAGACTCGAACAAAAGCCGAGAAAATCTGTACAAAAGGTGCGGAAATCTTACCGATCGATATGTGGGGAATATCCGATCAATTATGTTGTACGGTACTTCACAACTGTCTGTTCATTGTTGTGTTTAAAAAATGTCCGAGCACTAACCTGAGATCCGGAGTTTTCTCATCCTCCTACATTGTGACAACAACAACAACAACAACAGCTGTTTAAGCATTTCTTGCCTTGACCACATTTTCATAGTCTCTGTCAAGAGACGGGGGTTCACACTTGCTGTACTTGAGTGTTCACTCACCTGTGATAGTTGTCTGAAAAAGATACTAAGGTCTGCTGAATAATTCAGAGGATCACTAAATTGCATGGTCTTCTACATAAGGTATAGTGTTTCTGGAGAGGACTTTTGCATGGTACTTTAAAAATTGAAAATGGACGAAACGAATGAATCGAGCCTTCAAACACACGTACTAAGATAGATACATAAGAGGGGAAATTATAACCCCTTCGGAATCGGAAAAATCTATCATACATAAACGGGGCTATCTAGCTGTAAACTTTATCTTGAATACCATATGCAACTAGGTTCTGTAATGGTGCTGCATGTGGTAATAGACCGAGAAGCAAAAGAGTGGTAGCTGGACGTAGAGCTGAGTGAGTGGTCAGTACAGTGTTTACAATAGCATTCAGGGTTTGCCAATAACAAACAAGTGTCAGTAAGTTCGATCGCCGATATACAACAGTTTACACGCGACTTCGGATAAAGTTATAGAAGCTGAACGGATAAGAGTCAGGACACCGGTGTGAAGGAACAGCTGGACAAAGCAAACAATATTAACGTGGCACTATTTTAGAAGACCACAAATTCCATAACATTTCATTCAGTTGATATGCCGTTAAGAAGTATAACATACAAAAATTTTCTTAAGATGGTCCGACAAACAAGAAATCACACAATAAACGCACTATTAACGGACGACTAGCACAAGTCTGCCATGAACTTTCTAACACAAAAAGGTGGTTTTTATTTCTGAATCCACGCGGTTCCAGTAAAACGCGGCAAACATGCATATTTCTGTCGGTAGATCACACAAATTGAATCCAGCTGCCCAATGCCTGGCGCATTCTCCGTAAGTGAACCGTATGGCTTGTTGTCATGGGTGTTCGTTCACCATAAATGACAAGTGAATGAATAGCGTTTACCTTGATGAGTGAAGAATTTTACTTAACTGAAGAATGGTGATGTTGGTAAAACACGAAAACAACCAGTGTCCGTGGTCGGTGGGCAAGTACTGATTACTGGCCGCGCTATCGATCGGGCATGTGCATTCAGAATCCTACTATAACATTCAACTCCAAAATTTTGACTGTTTGTTGAAACGATTGTAATCAATCCACTCAAGTTGACTTTGTTTCGAGAAATTTGTCTCTGAAGCTGACATTGATCTGGATTCAATAACTTCACATAGCACACTGACTACCCACCCCTTGTTTTTGATATAACATACTAATTCATATTGTGAGTTTGATACTGATGAGTCGATACGAAATGTGTTCGTATACCAGTCCTCATGTTCTCATTACTTCGGTCAAATTTCTGAAAGGAACTAAATGTTTTAAGTCACCGAAAATGACGCATGAACTGAAACTATGGTCTTTGCCCCCCGCTGGACTGTTTATGAATAGGGTCGTGCTAACCACATGTGACCAGTTTCATATGAACCTATGTTGGCACAAAAAAGGACTAGTGGTAATCAGAATTCAAAAGCATGGTAGTCATTAGCGAATTTTAAGTGTATACCAATCTTCAACTTGACACTTATAACCCAATGCAATACACTGTGTATATGATTTAGGAAGAAAGTTCAGTGTGAGGATGTTTCTGAATCAGAAAAAGAACGAGGTCCATAGATATATGCACCAGATACTCAAATTTTCTGAAACATCAACGAGATCTAAGTGGTTCTACTTCAAAATTCATTGACGACAACAACTCAAACGTCCGTTTTCTTGAGACACAAGCGGCCATCCATCAAAAATTTTTATCGAACTGCCAAACATTTACGGTTCCTTCTTGTAAACTATGTATGGCACATTGATCCTAGCTTACTATCATTCCCGTGACTCATTTGGTACTTATTCAACAAGTTGGTAAGTTGTTAGGATCATGGTTGACGACTCAAGCACATACTGTTTTCAGTGTATCGTTTTACTTGTAACAGGGTAAATACGACCTTCACCTGCTTCTCAGATTACTGAGCTTTCTTCATTTATGTTGTTGACAAGTGCATTTTTCTCACAGTCTCAAAGAAAATGATGTTCAGAACAGTTCTATTCAACTTTTTAAAGGTCATTTCTATATTAGAACATCGTCTACTCTCTTGAAAATGCCGAGTTTTATTCTGTCAGTTGTGTAAGGAAAGAGTCTCTAATCCGGTCAGAGAGACACATCCAATCACGAGCATCGACTTATCCAAGTAGGATTAATATGGAACACATATGGAGATATGTTACAGAAGAAGCCATAACTTCCCTAATTCGATGAGCTGATGGACAGCACAAAGCTGGAGTATGTTTATTTTTAGGCTGTCGCTTGATGCGGCTCAATGTTTTTCGTATAAACCACCAGAGAGAACATACGCTTTGAAGACTGAAATGAGTTAACCCTAATTGTAGATCAAATATAACGGGCGTAGTTGAAGTGTGTTTTTAACAGTTGGCTTTTCCAGCTTGATTACTTACCTCATGATTATGTTAAGGATGTTGAAACAGTTCCAGCTTCATCATTGATGTGGTGAGAACGTTTAAATGTTTTAGGTATTACTGAAGTTTTCTATCGTTAATTTGATTTACGGACTTCCCCCACATGTGTAAGTCACTACCGGTATTCACTCCCGGTGTGTACAACGCTTACTTGAAGTAATCATTTGGTGTGTCACGCTGATGGGCGCTTGATTGTTGCGGGTGGTGTGATCTATCATAGACACAAAGGGTGTGCGGTTTGTTCATGCTGTTGTGACCGCAAAAGACGCTTGGCCTGAGAATTCGTTTATTGAGCACTCCTGCATGGTTCATGTCAGAAAGCAAACCACAAACGCGTACACTCATCTGCACGTCAGACATGCACTCACATATATCGGGTGGTAGTACGCTGTCCTTCTTCTTGGTGAAACTTCTGCCATAGTGTGTATACATTATTCCGATAGTCTATTCTTGTCCATCGTCTTCCCGGCGTTCGGACTTTGCTCTTTTGTTCCTGAATGCTGCCTGTGGGTAATATACTACTCGTGAGTAGTATACTACTCACAACGAAACTGCCTGTCATACAAAAATGTCATCTAATCTGGATGAATAGAGTCCGTCTCAAGCTAACAAGTCTTCAGGTGCCATGCCCGAAGGAGAGAAGTTACTACAACGCAGGTGAATCATAAAGCTCATCATCAAACCAAAGCCTTATGATCCAGACCACTTTATCCAAATTCATCAGGTAAACGCCATGTGAAAGACATTCGAATGGATTACTCGCATTTTCCAAGCGGCACTCTTATGCACCAAAATGCCGATCTTTTAATCAACGCTTACGTGAAAACGATCCAAAAACAATGGTGTGCCTTGAGCTCCAGGCGGACAACTTCCACCGTCTGTTCAAGCCTTGTTCACATAATCATCTCCAGTTAAGTAGAAATAATTACGGGGCTAGTTGTTGACTATCCATCTGAGCATACGCATCTTGAAAGATTCACAAACAACTTCTACTTACACAAGGAATTAATCATAAGGACTTATCATAGCCGGACTTACCATTACGATGGGAAGTCCCTGCTAAGGGTCAATCATAACGCTTTCACGAGGAATAACCATATCGAAGTGAACCAAGCTACAGATATTGATAGATAAAGTAGAAAATTGTCTTAAATCGACGTCTATAGTCTTTAACTGTTTTCAGTACTATCAGCTGTCTTGCATTATCTCTTGTTGACGTACAGTACATAACCGTATCCGAGTAACCATAAGGAACCGTTCACAAATATGAATTGACCTTATATACTTCACATAAATACTGGATTTTTGTAACAGCTGCCTCATAACAGCATAAGCCACCACTTGATGTAGTGATGTGTGTCTGATATTTTCATTATATCACATTATCTCTGTGAAGTAAATACGCAAAACGTACGTTTCGACGTACGGCAGGTAAAAACCTAAACTGTGTGTATCCATCTGGTCGAAATCCGTCAATAAAGGAACCAATCGGGAGTTGCAAAGTCAACCAATGTTAATGGGAAGTTTTGTGGAACCGTTCACGGACAAGGTCCGTAGCCAGTTAACTCAAATAGATATAGGTCGTCAGTACAATAGTGAAACTCTATAACTGCAAAGACAACATTCACAGCTTATTTTGTTGTCAACCCTAATCATTCACCACCGTTTGCCGCTACATGTGGGGCTGCCTTACCTTCGATTCGTTCACTGTTCACAGATACCTTTACCGCGTGTTACTTTATCCAAACTTGAGTCTGTTAAAGGTTGACCACTGAGGATTCTTCGAATGGACTCAAATTAAGTATCTGACACATTTATCTCAAAAACAGGAATATAAATTTCACAAACTGTTAGAGTTTGTTTAATATGCGAACAGCTGTTGGTTTTCTGGAATGTTACACGTAACAATCACAAATTACCCAGCTCAGAATATTTGATTTATCGAGGCAGTCTAATTTGGACGGACACATTGTAACTAGAATTTGGTAAGTCACCTGAGCTCCAACTTACAGGCAGACACTCTTAAACACATCCGGACTGCAGGGTACAACTATTAACCGCACAAACAAGATCAAGCTGACGAACAGGTTATTCAACAAAATCTCTTCATTTGTCAAAGAGGTGTTCAGGCTGGAAAGAGTGGTACATTAAACTGTCATATATCTCCCTGCTGAGATAATGCTTTCGCTTTGTTACAACAGATTGGTGATGGCCATTTTACGGTTATATACTTGAAAATGTTGGTGAGGTGAATTGCGCGCGTGTTCCGGTAGCAAAGGTGATGTAATCTAGGCTTCGTGCATCAGAGATTGTAGGTCGGTGTCTGAACGTTCGAGGCTATTTTAAGTCGCTTCTGCACTTACAGAGTTGTGGTGAAAATCTACTCGATTCACCGATTATCCGACATAACAGAATAACTAACAGGGAACCAATCCAAACGTCGCGCTAAAGTTAACACATCAGGATTGGATTAACAGTCTTAACGTTTCATCTTCTGTTATACGCTAATTTCTTTGTGTTGTATTGTACCAATTAACTTCTCATGTGCCAATGCGGTTACTCACTGACGGGCTGCGATTTCTTTAATACTTTTGTACGTCCACAAATTCGGCTTCTTATCTCATAAGAACTCTTTACTGCAACCGGAACGAAATTCCTTCCTCGTTACTTGCGTGGGAGGTTCCAATTCCAGTATGACTTCTAAGACTTTTCGAAGTCCCTAATTTGATTACACAAGTATACATAAACTCCGGTTGGGAACTCTGACAATTTGAAGGTGATGGCTTTTGGGAGTTGGGGCATAATCTCCTAATTTGTGTTACTCTGACTGAAGGACTCAAGTGGCGAGATCAAAGAGAACTGCCGTATTGATGGACCACGACAAAAACATAAATATAGTGGTTTTACTCTACACGTTGCAAATACATATTCGTACTCATGGACGAAACGAATTGTCTGGATCAGCTAACATCTAATAATCGACTAGAACTTGCGAGGAAGAGGGCGTAGTTCTCGTTCACGATTCGTTTCAAGTTTATTTATGTGCCCGCAATTTTTGACACCAGTAGCCTCCAAGTGACATTTGTAAAATACAGATTGAACCCCGCCCACAGTTGATCGCAGCTGTCGCATTCCCATAGACTTCCCATTCGGCTCCTTTCGAAAGGAAACACGACAACCGGTTTCGTTCTCATTAGAGTTCGTTAGTAGTGCATATCCTCGCCTCTGCTGAGACTAGAACTCCCGCCATGCTTTCGTAAAATCAACAGATGTTCCATGCTTGACTGATTTTCACGCAAACCATCTAAACTGTGAAATCGTACTAAGCGGACTGGAACGACTTGTGATCGAATAACGGTATTCAGCAAAGGCAACGTAGTTGAATCTCTGTGATTTAGGTTATTTCACATTGGAGACCACCTACACTTGATCGCGGCCCTCACAGTCAGATAAGCCTCAGCCCCGAAACTTCTACTACTGATTCAAACCATGCTTAGTTGGTTCAGTGACGACAGTAACTTCAACTTAACTGAGAAGTCCTGATCATGGGGTTGTAGATTAGGTTAAACAAAGTGATTCTGAATATTCTGCTTTCAGAATGATAGAACCAGCTGAACACCATTCATACAAGATTTAGTTGGGTGTTTAGTTTTGATTATTCTGTCATGCTTATCGTGAGGTTACTGACATTGTGGTTAACTTACTGGTCTCGTAAATACGAGGGTCAGAATGTGAGTTGCCGCTCCAAAGAAGATACGCACTACTTATGAAATCTAATAAGAGTGAAATTCGAATTCACTGCTTTCTTTCGAAGAAGGCTAGTTAGAAAGGTTATCTGAGAATGTTGCAACCAAGTATGATTGGTGTTTAATTCGAAATGTGCCCAGCGTAAGTTTTATACCAGTGCTATCGACTCGTATCGATGACACCACGAATAAGACCGCTCAATCAAGTTGAAAACTCCAAATTCATTCGAACTTTTGTGAAATACCAAAATCGAAAGTAGTGACATGTTCTATGAAGATAATAATTTGTTCACATCTAATATGAGGTCATTGAAATTGTAAATGGTTCGTGCGAAAGTGAATCAGAATTCAACTCCATTGTAACGGAACTGATATACACAGCTGATGAGGTTTAATGGAAGCAAGCCTAGAATAACACCAAAAACAGTTTTGCTTTATTCATTCTGCGTACATGAACACTTAGCAAGTGCGTGCATAAAGCTGCAGCAGATTTTCGTCAAGAACAGTGCTGTTTGCCCATTAGGCCATAGGATACGAAATAAGTGCTAATTTCTCCCTTACAACTTCTTCGGACAATGGCTATTTGAGAGGACCGTATTTATTTCGCTATACTTATTCTGGTGAAGCATGAAACATAGTCATAATGGAAACAAGTAAGTTCTTTACTTGCTTATGCCATTTCTGATGCAGTATTTCGACTAATAATGTTGATAGACTAAAAACCAAATAAAGACAGCATAGTTTAGGAGAGAAAAATTTCGAAGTGCAGGTAAACACCTTGCAGTAATAAGTGTCCTACTAATCAGTGACAATATGACGGCTGATCGGGAGTCCAACAACGCATCTGTTTTCAATTCATAAACTACACAGTCGAGATCGGTAAACAACGGAAAATTTTTCCATCAATCAGTAGTTCGCCTCTCATAAGCAAAACAAGGAAATATCTATTTTGTAAGTACAAACATTTGGATAACAGATAATCGATAATTATCGAAACGTATTTTGAACAGTGATACCTTGAGAGTAGTGGTGACGAAAAATGTTTGCCAGTTGGATGACTACATAGACCTAGTGCACAAATGCCTCCTTCCAACTTAATGACCTTGATTGTGTCTTTCTCAGATTCCTCAGACTGTCATTTTGTTCGATACATGCCAGCGGTATTTTTACTCACTTAGCTATAGTCATTACGTTCTGGCAGCTACGGCAACCGTGAAGTTTATATGATTCTTCCGAAATCTTTATTTAACCTGTTTACGATACAATTGCAGATGAAGCAGTGTTTCATTTCCAGTTCATTGCTAACATTTTCATGGGTTTTATAAATATGGGTAACGAAAAAAGACCGTTTTTTTATTCTACCAAACAAGTAATAGGTTAGTTGACCTCCAGACCCTGAAAATAAGTTACACTAACTACAGAAGTGCAACGTCGCTCACTGATCGAACACAGTCTACAGCTAACCTGCATAGCTGTTCACCGTCAACCTATACACACTTTTTTAAAACCAAGGCAACATATTATACACTCAAGTATGTTTATATCGCACGTTCCTTTATTCTGTTATCCTCCGTTTGCTTCGACGAACTCTTTCTGTGACTTGACATGACACACCGTATCTAGTGTTAACAATGTACCTGTACTTACATCCAGACGGTTTTCATTCAATTTTCTTCAATCTGCCTTGCCATAATGTCTCAAAATTGTGCTTAAAGTGTTATTCCCAAAGCGTTTAAACTAACAATCGGCGTTTCACTGTAGTGGGTTTTTTTTATCGCACCCAAGTAAATTAATTTCTATCAATTGTTTCACTGTATCGTGATTTTTTCTGTAAAATATTCAGTGCGTCTTCTCAATCAGTACATAAAGTGTTTAGCAAGCGCAAGTTCGTCAACTGTTAAAATCCTGCTTTATATAAATATAGTTAGGTAGGATATCAGTTATTCCTAATCTGTCTTTCTATATTTGTGTAACAGTTGCTAACCAAACAGTTTGGAAAACGCATGACACGTGGTATTCGTTTTTCACAACTTTTATTTCTCCCTTTTTCACACTCTCATTGTATAACAGAACTGCTGTGTAATTACACCAAAATGAGTACACAAAGCTGAACATTTGACTATCCATTCACAGAGCACCTTTGATTTGTCTACGGCCCACAGTGCTGTGAGTTAAACACATGTTTCAGCTAACCTGTCAGTCTGTTAAAAGCTATTCCAGATCCACACAGTGGCATTTGATCGCGTTTGCACATCTAGATTCAGCTATATGCACGCATTCTTCTAGGCATGAACACATTTCTGTGTTCAAAACCACTTCTCATCTGTAGGACGGTTGGATGTATGCGTGTGTACATCATATTCGCACCTGTTTCGCACCTCGGGCGAGTTGTGAAATGTACCTTGTGAAGTGGCACATGGCAAACGGTAAACATTTTTCTCTGCGTTTTTAGGCATAATATCCACCAGAAGAACTCTTGTTGTTGCACAAAACAATCGCTCGTTATTGGGCATGCCAGATGGAAAACATTCTTCGAATCGTGATAATTAGACTCGGTGTGTCAGATGTGAAATACTGGCCTGCGGTCTACGGAAAGAATCAATCGATTTGTGGGAAATTTCTATTTCTTCAGTGGAGCTTTCTATTTCCTTAATCAAAATCTGATGAACAGCCAGTAATAGTTTATAGTTTTGTGAACATGCAAAAACATTCTTTTCTGATTGTGCTTACACCGTCTGAGCATTCCCACTTGTCCAACATTAACAACACGAAGAACATTTGCTTTCGATATTCGTTTCTAAACCCAATGCAATCACACATGGTTCATCGAAATATATTATGAGAAACTGAAAACCCCCCTGAAATTGTCATCAGCTTGTAATATCAAAAGCGAACAACAGAATATAACCGTATGAAATTGTGTGTTTGATTTTAATGCCACTCATTAACGATCATTTCATAGATTTTGTACTTCCTCTGATGACAGGCTTTGCTGAGACCTGTGCAATTCTGTTGGCTTGTGAATTGCGTATAGAAGACAACTGATCGTCACAATAGCATCTGAAACGTAATTAACCGAATTCTAGTCTAACAGAAACATTACTATCTGACAGCTAAGAAAAGTATGAGTAACGGGTAATCTGACTGAAGGTAATAATGTTCATCATATTAAAACTCTAGTTAAAATCCTTAATATGATCGGCTCTAAAGTATTTTGTAAACTGAAAAATTATGAAGTATCTCGTTATTTTCCTCATCTGACAACATTCACCAGTCATCTACAATTGCAAAATACTCCACGCATACAATTTCAGGTGAGCACCTGACGTCTTTCCTCCTAGTACACTAAGTAAATGCAATAAACATCCCATTTACTACAACTTGCTCAAGTAATAAAACTAGATCATTCAGAGCGATAACGAACACTGCCTAAAACGTACACTCACCCAATTTCTGTTGGAAAGAAGCACTAAACTCGAGGTTCGTTCTTTTGGTAATTTAACAGTAATGTATATTGTCACCACGACCGTTATTTGTATCCCGCTCTACGTTTTCCTGAAGCGACCTGGTTAGCCACTATGTCATTCAATGTAGACTAGGCAAAACCAGATTATTGTGTGAAAGTGCCTGACCGAATTTGCTCAAATTACCTCGATCCTGTTTGAGGAAAATGTAGTACCTGTCTGTTGATTCAAACCGATGAACTGTGATGAGGATTTCTGGATCATATTGAAATCACACGATCCATTTTCTTTGCTCAGTAATGCAGTGAGCACTAATAAGCGGGAGAGGTGTGATTCACACAAATTGCCCATAACTCGCATTTGATCGAAACACCAATGATGAACCCGAAAAAATGTACAACGCTAGCCCACTGTTTCCCCTCAAAATGGGCTATCTGAAAGGTCTATCTAAAAGTAATTGTTCCGAACATTTGTGCCTGATGTTCAGTTTACATTAACTAGTTCTCAGAAAAATTACCAGCGAGTAAAATTCTTATTTGGTGAAATAGATTAAACTACCAGTTTCTGTAAAGCCTTTTTTGAAGATTATTGAAGATAACTATATTTTTACTCAAACAAGATTTCGCCAAACTAAGGTCTATACGCCAAGACTACAATAACCGGATTAGTGATCAAACATATGTCGACAGAACGAAAAGGTTTCTAATAGCTATTGGACTAGCCTAAGCCGGAATCATTTCTGTTCTTGTAAAAGACATGAAAACCGGAACTGCAAAAGTTGTGCACAAGTTGAAGGCATTGAGAGAAGCTAGTCAACATTCTGGAAGTGTAAGGACCAATACAGATAACTGATTTAAAATGTCTATATGTTGTTACTTATGTATTATTGTTCATCACAAATAATATGCGATTGTTCGTAATAAACCATCCATCAAAAATCTATATCTTACAAGCAAACACAAACCAGAAGTGAGCATAAATTTGAACTTGGTCACATATCAAACCTATGTCACTACAAATGTAGTTGCGGACTACTTCTTTTGCTGCTGTACGTTGAAATTTTCAAGGTACATTTCGATTATTTTAGATCTCATCGGTAAAGGAACAAAGTAATGGTCTAGTGCAAATGTTGTGCTTAGATTTTTGTACAAGCTGACCTCTATTCTTCAGAAGGCAGAAGTCGAAAGGAAGTCCTATGGATGCACTGATACGTGCAAGAATTTCATGTACATAGTTTAAAGGTGTGACAACAATTGTGAGGTTATTCTCTCACTAACAGAAGATTATGCATGAGTGAAACATATCGGTTTAGTTAGACTGTACTTTCAACTGTCTGTTACGTTGAGAATAAGTATGTGGAAGAAATAAGTTAATTATTAGTCAGCATAGATAAGGAGGTGACAGAATACGAATTCAGATTGACTTGCCACGGTAATTAAGACCGAGCTGCACCGGCGTGCGTAGTTAAACGCCAGCCGCTTGCTCTCGACTGCTTCTGAGGTACATGGACAACGTAATTTCGTCAATTGTCCTCTATCTAAACTGTGCCTAAGAGAGCCCGGCCACAACATACAACGCGCGGCAAAAACCTTAGAGTATTTAACGCTTTTAGCTAGGTATTTTTTTTTTACATAGATATGATCCAGAGAGGCGACTTGCGTACACCAGTACTCAAACCTCTTACTAACCGGAATAACCAAAGCAACTCTGTCATGTGGTGTAAACAATATTTTGTTCACTGGCGTAGCAAAAATGGACATGTCTTGATGTTTGCAGCTGGCGTAAATTGTGAACCTTTGCAATTGTTTTGAAACCATACTTGATGGAACTACTCTTATGATGGTCGCATTACCAAACATGATTGAGCATAGATTACTGAAGTATTGATCCGTGAGTAACACAGGCCGGTTAAACAATGCTGCACTGTACTAAACTATCTGGTAATCTCATGCTTTCTGGCAAGCGACTGGTGAGCTTCACGTCACAGTTATAAAAACAAAGTTTTCAAGATGTAGGCAAGCACGTCACTGTACTACTTGTGTGATGAAAGCTGATATTCATCGTTTCGTAATGAGCACCACTACTAACAGAAGTAAGTCAATAAATTACACTTTTCTGGTAGTTTGATCAGGATGAGCGCAAATCCGACCGATCGGTGCTGAAAGCTATCCCTAGTCCCACAAAAATTAAATCCACAATGAATTCCGGCCTTTTGATATGAGTACAGTAGACCTTCCACTCAACTTTTTCACCGTTCTGTCGGAAAATCAGAACGGTTTGCTCCTTTTTTACTTCACGCAAACTTGCATGCCGATTATAGTGGACTAACCGCCATACCTTTCAATTAATCGGTAGAATTTTTGATTATTAGTTATTGAAAACAGTCTAACTTGAGCGGACACATATAGATACTGTTAACATAACCTTCGAATAAACAAGATATGCTTTAGCAAGTAAATTATAAAGCACTGGACATGGTTTGGCGCACATTTCTGGCGGGTAGGTTGAATTAACTGGCAACCCTGTTTAGAAATCTCGCTTCGGCAGCCTGCAAAAATACACGTAGAAGTTATCTGCCATTTTTCGAATACATGTAACTCACTGTATGCAAACAAGCCAGTGCGACAATACATTTTTCACATTAAACAAAGACAGTTACCTTTCTGTGAAATTTAAAACGTTACAATAGTTTGCACAACATCCTAGTTTTTCATTCACTCTTGGAACCTCCAAATACAGCTAGCTGGACAAGTACGAAGAACTGATGAAATCCACATCCACTGAAGAATGTGATGGATTAAGCCTGGAATAACATGTCATTTTGTCAACAACACACTTGACAGAAACACTTGCAGGATACACGTCTAATATTTCAGATTGAAGAAGAAAAAATATCTGAATAGTAGTCACACTGAGTGCCCTACTGCTGCTGGTTCGGCCATTTTTGCTACGACTTTGAAGTTAACATTTTGACAAACTTCTGTTCGAATGTTTTTGGACGCCCTACTTTTTTGAGACTTTGGGTATTCATACATTAACTATTATTACTATAGACCAAATATACTAAAGAAATTAACCAAAATAACTGGGACGTTCCTATAACTGTTCGTGAAGGTTTAGGAACATTCACAGAGCACATCAGTGATAGACTAATCATTGGAGACTAATCAATAGGGGAAGCACATGTTAGAATTATGTATGCTAAATTTGTGGGATAAGTTGGTGGATTTTCGCCCACTATGGATTATCTACCATGACGGAAACAGAGAAATGCTAAAATTTTCCAGCACTACGCTGTTACTTCCGCTCTTAGCAGCCAGTATACCTAACACTGCAGTTCGCATTATAAATCTGATCGTACCTCAATCACTTTCACATCCATTATGAATGCTGCTTAGGTGTATATTAGTTAACGCAGTAATCTTACCATCTGTTGAAGCGGTTTGCACTCCACTGTTATGCTGAGAATTGAGGGAACTCTCTGGGAGTGATCTGGGGGTACAAGCTGATCTGGTCAGCTCTTTCGGTTCCGATAATGCAGTGTCAGCTGTGGAGACTCGAGAGAGATTATGTGGTAATGTACTAGCTGCGCTTTTGCTCCGAAGCACTCCAGTGCCGCCCCCAACACAACTTGACCCACTGGTACTGCGAATAAACACGGGGAGGCGCTCAGCAGTCACGGATCGCACATAGGTAACTGGTTGTCTAATGCTGTGGGTTGTGGAGCTACTGGATTCAGTCGTTTGTGAGTCATCACTCTGTCTGGAGTCCGCAGATTTGGGGGAATGTATGGAATAATCTGTCATGGGGGTAGTTTCGTCACTGTGAAAGCGTGCATGGTACGGACGTTTCTGATCAGATGGGGTATTGCTTTGGTTGGTAAAGAATGCATGGAAGCCTTCCTTTGACATAGGCATGTTCGTCCTTGTCGTCAGACTTGAGGTTTGTTCTTTGGTTTCTTGAGAAGTAGACATTTTTACCAGGGCAATCTTTTCATTATCTGCTAATTCGCAGAGAGATGAAGCACTGGTAGTTATAGGCTTTATTCTGGTCGTGGAGGTACGGACCGTTCGTCTGCTTTTCAGGCTATTTTTATTTAATTTCGCTATTTCGTTGAACTTTTGTGTGATGCTATCGGGAACAGCTCCACTTTTAATAAGACTGTCTGTCAGCAGAGTGGATTTTGGTGTGAGGAAACCGGAACTGATTGATACAGCCGTTGTTTCGTTTTCTGCTTCCTTGTCGGAAAGGCTTTGAGCCTTTATTCTTCCGGCCTCAGCAGGAGTTTCATAATCACCCGTTTGTGACAAAGACCGACCTACGTCTCGCATAAATGTGTCCGAGCTACTGTCAGCTGATAGTCCAGTTAGTGATGCAAAATCCTTAGTAGAATCACCTGCTCTGATAGTAGAGGTTCCAAGAGCCAATGGAAGATAGTATATTTGTTCATCGCTGTTGAGATTTTTGGATTCTGACGACTCATCTTCCAAAATGATTTGAAAAACTCTTTCTCGGCTTTGGGTTTCTGGTTTGCCTTCAGAAGACGAGGTTGGTTCATTATTCGGCGTATCACTGTGAACCATTATGAGGTTGATTGCTACATTTGGACTAGTTTCCGGAGTTGCAATACCCATTTCATCTGTAGTCGTCTCCTGTTCAACAGAGACACAGGAGCAGACATCTGACTCGGTCGGTTTAAGGGGAAGTTTCTCTGGATCAACTTTTTCTGTCTTCAAGGTATCTGTAGCTTGTACAGCTAGTCCTGCGACATGTTCACTTGGTAGTACAGGTTCATTTGATTCGACCTCCGAGCTCCCTCCTCCGCCCCCTCCTGCCCAGTTCCTGTTAACGTCTGATGTCATCGGTTTAATATCCGTCATTTTGCCTGTGGTAACTATACCCTGCACACAGCAAATAAGGTGGCCGCATTGACCAAATGATAATCAATTTAGGTTGCAACAAACTTTCTGTCACGAAGTAGTTGATTTACTATTTACCGGAATATTCCTATAACAAACCCGTAGTCCACATTCCAGGCTTTAGCATAAATCCTGCCAAAGGTCAACAGTTATTGAATCAGAGAGCAATCAGAGTAGTGGGTTGCTTGTGGTCCACAAAAGTCAGGTCGTACACTGGTTTCTACGTCAGTAGGATTGACCAACCAGGCTTGTTGAACGCACGAACATATGCATACACCTAACTGGGAACTGGGCAGCGAATGTGCGGAAGGACGCACTGGTTAGCTGTGTTTGTGTCTGTGTCCTTATCTGCGTGCTGGCGACGTCCGAAAACGCGTGCGTACGGAACAGACACATTGACCACGTTGTACCCCACCCAATCGCCAGGCTCAACGCTACTGACAAACAAATAGTAAGCGGGATTTCACCGGAAGGTTACCCGAGATGCACCCCTTATTTCTAAATTGGTAACCGCGGTTATAATAACGTCTGAATGTGAAACCAAACCGGAGAATCTTTCGGTGTCACCCTGTCACAGAAGAGAACTTCTAACTGACCTTGCAGAGTGAACTGCCATATGACGTTGTATAATTTGCTCTTCCCTTCGATTATCACACGAAACGCATCGGAATAGCTCAGGCATCCCGTATAGAATAAAATAATGGATAGCAGTATTAACGTTCTCGGTTTTGCTGTAGCATCTGCGATTGAACCAAACCCTCTTCTGTGACTCACAAAGACACAGTTCAGACGATTACAACATCTGGCCCCAACCACAGTGTGGGAGTTGATGTGATGGGACCACTACAGACGTTAAGAAGGAGAGGTAAGTACATGTTTTTAACTGTTGACTTTTTTACTAAATGGTGTGAGGCCTTTCCATTCTCAACCGAGGAAGTGTCCATAATGCCATCATTGCTAATCAGCGAATGGATCGCTTGTCTTGATACACCACTTGTGCTGCAATGTGATCAAGGCGTTGCATTTGAAAATCACTTCCAGGAAGAAGTATATCGTGTGTTACATATCCACAAAACTCGAACAACTCTCTTTCACTCTCAGAGTAAGCACCTGGTTGAGCGAACCGATTGTGCCATCATGACACCTCTGCACACTTTTATCAAACAGCATAAGTCAGATCGCTGGAGTGAAATACTGCCATAATATCCTCTGGTTTATAAGGCTGCCGTCCATTCTAGTCCCCGGTAAACTCTATCTCTACTAACCCTGCGCCACGAATTCCGCCTACCGACTGAAACGCCAACGTCGTTGAGGCCGGCCGAATCTATAGGGTTACCTCAGTGTCAGGCAGCTTGACAAACAGTTGAAAGTTGTCTGTACCATTGCTGCCGAATATCAGTCGAAGTCGCAACACCATCGGAAAAGCTGCTATGGCCGCACAGCACAAGGATAAGCCTACCGCAGCAGGAATTGCGTTTGGTTGTACATACCAGAATTACCATCGAAGACGGTCCACAAAATCTATCGCTCGCGGCAAGGCAACTGTGCACCTACGGTATACGTAATTTGCGGTACTATAGAAATACTATATAAATCTAATGGCGGATGTACTCACGGTACATTACAACCAGTTAAGGCTGGCCCAAATGCCGGGGAAAGTCCAAGTGTGGCCCTTACCGGTGTTATCTTTTGACTTTCCAACTGTTGAGTACAATGGAAATCCCAGCCCAAGCTGGTTGCAGAAAATTCGGCAGTACCAATATAGTACGGTCAATACCTCTTCAACAGGAGCAGCAATTATAAAGAGCTGTATACTCTTTTTATGAGGTCGTTTATAAATAAAATGGATCATACATCACATGGATGTATATTAATCATAGTATCTGGGGGGGGGGAAGTTTTGCAACTGAAGGGCACACGGATGAGCTGATGATAGCGGTGTGCGCTGAAGTGGGTTTGTTCACTCCATTTCCCAGCAAACCAAATCAAACATTCAGCTGTTGCTGCCCCGTCCTCTATAAGTTGTAGAGTTGCGCGCAAATCGACCTTTTCAAAGACACTATCCAGCTTCAACACTTAAAAGCATGCTACACCTAACATTTTATGTTAGTTTAACCGAATAACAAGACCCTGACGATTATCGGTTATCATCTGGTTGTGTCTAGAAGTGTTATGTACATCTCAACAGTGTCAATGTGTGGTATGCCTTGCGATCAAAACAACGGCACACATGATATGTTCAACGGTAGTCCTCAGTTTCCGGATGGTTGGGTGCGTGAATGACACTTGGGAGCTTTCACATATCTTCCATGAAACGTTTCAACAAACAGCCTAGATTTTTGCAATTGGCAACATACGCTAAGGTGGCTTAATTGTGCAAAACAGTGTGCCTGGTTTAAGTAGGGAATTTTACGTATCTTGTCCAATGGAATTAACTGTAAGTTTCGAAACGATAACAGTTCGTTTGTTCTCTTCAATTCCGAATGTACAATATTAAAGTATACGCAATATATGGTTAACGAAAGGAAAAGAATCTGTCACGACTTGTCTTTACGTTACAAGAGGGTTTGTTGTATTATAAGGCAGACAAATTACTACGGTTACTATTTTTGTGCACGTTCGCAGAGTCAGATGGCAGGTATTCGTTAGCGTTACATATGGTAACACCAGCAGCTTGAAAGTGTGTCTGTTCCGTACCGTGTTCGAGAAGATTTCAGACAAATTCTATTCTATCGTAGGCCCCCAGCTTCGTCGATCGGACGACACATCCTGTCACCTGGCCACAACGTGGACCTGACCTCAGCTTTCACCATCATAGTTCGCCACCACAACCCGCGGTCCCTAAAATTTGCTGAAACCGTCGCGATAAACCAGTGTTGTGATCCAAGAACGCGGATGGCACATGGATCGTTTGTTCAACAATGCAACACATGTGTTATGCGTTTAAACAAGACCAGAACCAAAACCACTCATTTGCACACGTTGTTCGGCCCCAGACCGTCTCGGTTGCCGCAGACGCCAATGCTCGATTCCTTTAAGTAGCATGGACCATTTTAGGTGTTGCTGCACTCCGATGTTTCTTCCTGCATTTTTCCTGCGGTTTGTTCAATGTCAGAATATATTAACCGGTCCTGTTGCTGAACAGCAGTGTTATGAGTATGTTACGATCGCTTACCCTCATTACACCGATTCAAACCTGTGTTGTCTGTACAAAAGCAATTATTTGTGAACCTGAGGTTGCCATGGTCCTAAGTCGTAGTGAGTGTCATTCAGATCACATGATTGGACTTTTTGTAAATCTTGGTTACTTTGTTCATACCCCCGAAGTACCGCAGACGTTAAATAGAAGTTTCCTGTGTTATTGTTTATTTGGCACTGAGGAGTCAATACGAAATGCTAGCGTCTATCAGTGTTCGTTTCCTAACTGTTTTGTTTGAACTCTATTCTATTAAAACAGCAGAAGCATAGGTCCACTGTTATACAAAACGGTAATACGGAGTAAATCAGCAGGAAATGTAGGATACAAACATGTTTCATTATGCCTCATATAGAATTGACATCAACAAACATACTGCTATCAGCTTCATGGTTATTGTCCGCCGTCACGACAGAACGACAACCTGCAGTGGGCTATCATTGTATGCTGTGTACCGTTGCTAGTGCGAAGTGGGTCACTAATCTAGGAAACGACAAACGAGCTGAAATTACTGTCAAGTCTCTGAGTCGAGAAAATCCAAAACTTGGAATAACATTCGGAAATGCTCACATGTTTTACCTGGAAAGCGTTAATAACCAGACTAACACTGCATGACTAAGAACAGATGTTGGACTTCTCAGTCGTGAAACAGGACGTGAACAGTTGTGTACTTCTACGTTCCTGATAGGTGACAAGCAATCTCTCTGACTTTCCTGCTACCGCAGTCACAAAAGGCGGTGCCGTAACGAGCTCAGGATTGGAGACTTCTGGCGGTAGCAGTTCAAATACAGGGATTTTCGGACGTTTCTGGAGGGATTTCAAGAAAGTGAGTGAGGTAGTAGGTGTCAGAACAGAGCGTGGGGACCTGGTTCTCCTGTGGACGCTGGTAAAAAGCAGAAGGAAGGCGGTGCCGAACGCATCACAGGAAGGCCCTGTGGAGAGGAAGTGGGCCACTGATAAAAAGCCGCCGGAAGCTGCGTTTGGCAGCCCGTCTGACCACCAGTAATCGATGTGGCAGTTTGAGGTTGGCCGATCTGGACAAATGCGTACATGTCAGTTTACCGTCACTCTAAATGGAATGTTGTACGGGTCACAACTAACCCAGGGCTGTATTCCAGATGGCAGTCGCTGGTGAGGCAGTTCATCATTGGTCTGTCACTAGCTTTTTATGACCAAATCCGCATAGCCCACTGTGTCCGACGAACGCCCACTGATGGATGTGAAAAGGCAGAACAAAACATGGGAGCTGTGTTCGGAGGATGTAAATAACCGTTCGGTTAGAAAAACATTGGTGGAACTGCAGAAAGTAATGGGACCGTTGGTACCAAGTGTACCGGCATTCAGAATAGCTCCATGGAGCAGCAGTACTAAGGTACGCTACTCCAACTGTGAAAAAGAAGGACACTAGCAGAAGCAGTGATTTGGAACGTTCAAGAATAAAGTACTTTTTATTGGTTGTTTTGTTGGATCGGTCAGCCAGTATGGGAGTAGCGCACACTTGTAGTCAAGTTAGCGAGAGGATAGAACTGTGGCTGGTCAACACAGGGGCAGCCACTGCGTTGTTTCCTCTTAAATTGAACGAGGGCGTAAAACCCACCTCAATGTTCATCTGCACTTTTTAAGATGGTTTAAATCAGCATCGAATGCATGTCAGCAGCCAGGCATTGGAACACCAGATTTTTGTAATCTCCCGACGCCAAGCAGATGATATTTGGAGTTGGTTTTCTAATGGCGACACGTTCAGTGGTAGATTTGAAATTTCGTGATGTTGTGAATCAAGCGTAGCTCATTGACACTTACCAGGCCTCAAGGGAATTACGTCCAAGACCTCTATCTACAATACTGCTAATGAATACGCCGGTTTGTTCATCGATGCTGTAGATCCGTGTGGCTTCTGCAGCTGTTTCTCAAGAAATTTCAACATCCTGAATAATCTAGCCTCACTGACCAGTACTTTCAGAAACCGAACCAGGTACTGCAGAACATGTTTGTGCCAGTAAAGATTGTCGCAGATATTTCGAGAAGCTGCTGCCGGCGAAAAGTCTTTAGTGTTAGATGTTGTTTACAAATATTTGTGGATGACCTTTAACCTTGCGGGTTAGAATAAACCGTGTACAGGGTGGACGAAAACTGTATCATTTAGGATGCGTACTGCTCGGCCTATCAGGCGTGCCATTCATGCATCCATGTTTCATGGTTCAGTTGCTAAAATGACCGGATAACAGGTATATACAGGGGCACAAAGTCGGAGCATGCCACACACAGATTTTGTCGTAAAAAATCTTCAGAACGAGGAATCTGAGGTTATTGCTGATAACTGGAACTGGATAGCCATCGGTGCTGACAGGACACATGGTGAAGGCTAGTACGCCTGGATCAGGAATTTCAACTGGACAGTAAAGTCAGTTTTATGACGATCGGGCTACCATACGGGGTTTATAACTATTACGATTCTTCGACGTCATCGCTGTTCACAATCCTTCGAAAGGACGCACGGTAAGAATAAATGTGTTGCTGATGCTCTGTCTACACAGATGCCACAGAAAATGAAACTGCAACGAGCTATGTAATGCAGGGAGGCAGTTCATCGTAGCAGCTGTTGTCCCTGGTCGTGTGACTGGTACAATGCTCAAATGGAAGACCGGTACAACTGACTTTGCCAACACGGTCTCATCAGCAGCCGAACGGTAGTGCTCAACCACCAAAAAAATGTTTAACAGCCGTCTTGGTAGTGGTATCTTTTATGTCAACGGCTGCAATGGATGACTGACGACAAATCGACTGATTGATCCAAGGCTGCAAACAGCTCAAAAGGTAAATTAGTCTGGTAAACATTGGGTCCACAGTTATATGACTGTATGAACAACTACTTGTCTTGACTTAACGATGTTTTAGCTAAGTTCCTTTCTTGAGTGTGAGTAGAACTTTCCGAAGTGGTGTTAGAAACAAGCAGTTAAATGATGGAACATAACCTGTGGGCACTAGTGAGTTTATATCATCCACCATAGGTCCTCCGGAAGGCAGTTGATGCCTCGGCAATGAGCTAAATGGTTTCGACAAACTTTGGTGCTGCAGATTTGGAAACAACTGGCTCACAATGAGGAACAATTACTCTCACCAGCGGGGAGATGATTCATGGCAGCTCGGCAGTGAAAGCTTTTATATTATGGTCTTTTTGAAGCAAATGAGGAGGCGGCTGTTGGCAAACCGGCATAAGATGTCAAAACCGGATGCATCAGAATATGCGACCTATGAGACCAAACAATACATCGATTGGAGATGAAAAATGGTGTGACGTATTAACTGCTGGCCCACAAACAGTGCTGATTACCGAAAAACGAAGGCTAGAGAACCCGACAGTGCACATAACCACTATCTCGCTCTCTAACGTTAACGAAATCTGATAGGGAGATCTTACCAAGTTCTTTCGAGCACTCACGATAACCAGTAAGTTCTTCTTTTCATCAGAACATTCCAACTGTTGAATTAGAATGACTGCAAACCCAGAGTAGAATGTGCCTATACTCGGTAACATGATGTTGAAACGCATTTTGGCCAATCACGAATCAACCAAGACCAAGCCGTTGGATAAGGAACCATGCTTTCAAATGGAATATTTCCAAAAGCGAATGTAGGAATTTGGATCCAGACGCATTTGAGCAGTACTCTATCCCTGATAAACAAATGGGAAAGCCAAACGCAATAAAAGAATAAACAAGAAAAGTGTTAGACAGCCTGCTTCATCACTAGTACTGTTAGTCTGTACAAATATGCTGTCAGAAGCCTCCTATTTTAGTTTTTGTACAGTAGATTGCTAGAATTATGGTTGATTAGAACACCTGATTATTGCCCTAGTTTAGTAATTTAACCACAAAAGTTGATTGCCGAGAGAATGGTTCACCGAAATTTGATAGCGACGCATCCCAACAGAAGCAGTCAGTCAACAACTTAGGAACCTAGAAGGAACAAGGTTCTCTGCCCAGAAGAAAGATTGAACCATCAAGGTCATTATAACTGGTAGATCCTACTTTCTTGACGTGACCTACTGGATACGATTAGACAGAAAAGTAGCGTGCAGCAAACACACGGTTTTGTATCATGAAAAATCGGCACTGCATGCTAAAAATCACTACCTGTGCGGAAGGATAAACTCAAGAGCCAGTGTTATGTTAATCGGAAAATTTTTCAGTAGCTAACAAGTCAAAATGGAGAGGTGTGTGTACAGTTGTTATGGTTAATTGAAATTAAACGTTAAGAGACTCAAGAGCAACAGTGACTGACAATACTGAGCATTGAGTGAGCTGGAAACCGAGAGTGATAGTCCAAAATACATGCATTTTATTCATGGAAGGTGTTAACAACTATATCAACGTTGTACGACTTGTAACACATATATAGACACAGCTTAACCGGGCAAATTTAGCGACACAATCGTTGTTCAGTATTCTCATATTTTGTAACGAGTGGCTAACGATAGGTAGATTGGCACGAACAAACTGCTATGTTAAGCAAGATTGTTTAGATTTTGACAAATGGTAAACTGTCGGAACAAATATAATTATACGATTGGCGTCAGAGAAATTGTTTCACTTTATTAGCCAAAAATCGCGCACACATTGGAACAAAAACGCACTGACTTTCTTGTTCACACACCAAGAGTTACTTGGCTGGAAGATCATAAGTGAACTTGTTTTGGAGTTCGTTAGATTATTCTACCGGTATTCAAGTCATTTTTCAGAACAAGCTCAAATTGACTAACCGAGGTGGATGTGTTGTAGAAACGCTCGAGTTATAGCGAGTGTGATGGAAGCTAATCACAAACAGACTTCCTCCGCCAAATCATCTTCCCCAGGCCATTAATTAACCGAATCTCAGTTAAGATTTTTTTTCTCCCTTCCTGAAAGTTTTATGGCATAGTAAAGAAAAGCACTTGTAGCATGCTTGATCTGATGTGGACCAACTCACTGGCGGTCTCACGCATATCCCAACCCGTCGGCTGTCAGGTCATGGGAATGGAATTCAAATCCTATTAAGCTCATTAGTAGCGACCTGTTCTATATGATAGCATTTGGTCCGAGCAGATTCTGGCAGTTTCCATCCAATGGTTGCTAAGCTACTGTTAAGTCTAAGACGCTTGTCTGTAAGGGGTACACACACTCAAACGTCCTTTTTCATTTTGCACATATTTTCTTCATTATCGAATAGGACTGTAGTCTGGGAAAGACTCATAAATGACTAATTTTTGAACTAAAAACAACTGAACGAAGCTAGTTTTATCGCTAGGCTTATTGCCTGACGAGGTTGTAGCAGCACACTGTTGTGTGGTCGAGGTCACATGTCTGGACCGACTTACTTTAGCATGTGACCAGGATGTTACGTCCACACATCCGCCACTGAGCGACCCTTACGCGCACGCAGCTGCAGTGACTGAGACCAACTCACGGATTGCCAACGCCATTGTAGTCAATGTCACATGCACACACGCATAAGCACACACACACACACGCGCAAACATAGCAATACAAACAGACATCATCTCGGACATTAGCCTATGACACGTGATTCAACCCAGTGTCCTCACCGTAGCTGTCATGGCAACGAGACCGTACAGACATGGCAACACAACTCATCTGGGGTTATTGCGGGCCGGTGATCAGGTCACAGCTACAGTGCTCTGTGGACTACGCAGTGTTTCTATCCTGTAGATCCCTAAATTGACATCTTAGGATACCACCCAACACTCCACTAACACATCCACGGATTATATCTCTGTATTTTGTTCGAACCCTTGCTGTAAGTGCGCCTGTTATATTTGTCTGTTATTTACATTACACTTTGGTTGCATATCCTTCTGATATTATTTAGATGTTTGGTTATACCGGCACTACTTACAACGTACTGTAATTGGCTAGCCAACATCTGAAAGGCCATTATTTGAACACATCGATGATAGATAGGTGCTGCGTAACGCTGGATCAGCCAAACTGGACACGAATTGAAGCAATGGAATACTTAGTGTACTAAGGGACGAACGTCTAGTGACGATCTAACAGACACACTTGGACAAGATGCTCAAGTTCACTAACTGTCTTAGAACACAGTCCAGGAACGAAACAAGTCGACTAAAACACCCACCTTTGTTTCCATGTTTCGCATTCAGATAGGCCTTTGGGCAGACCATTTCCGAAAGATCTGTTAACTTCATAGTCATGTGGCTGACTGCATCTAACTGTGTAGTCACCTCTATTTCAAACAATTTTGGTTTCAGCGGACAGAACTGTTTTCGATAAATTCTAATCTTAGGCTGGTACAATTATATATCAAATCAGGAAACAGTAAAGGAGATTATGATAGCTTATAGATGGTTATGATCGCGCAAGCTGATCAATTGAACCACTAACATCACTCGTAGGGAATTAAGTTTCAACGTTTAGGTGTGATAATCCGATTGCTTCCAATGTCAGATCAGTGGTCAAAGAAGTTGATACACGAAAATGTCTTTGGAAATTCACAGTCTAACCGTGACAAGTAAATGCGATATTAATGGGATCTAACGAGAAACAAACTCGGATATAATGTTCATTTTCTAAAAATGTCAGTCAAGATGTTTATCTAAGGCTGAAACCCGTCTGTGCTGTTTGTTTCGTAGGACTGTAACTGCTCGAACAAATATAAGCAAGCGTAACAACAGTTTAAAATAGTTGGTAATATTGTTCACGCTGCTAAGTCGAATTTCTGTCTGGTTGATTTCATCACAGCAACCTGACAAGACAATGTTAAAGGAAGGATTAAAAAGTGAACAACAGGGGGCCAGTCAAAACTGTCCTTTTGCACTCAACTGACAATACCCATATATCCATAATAGATGGTTGCTGTCGTTTTGGTGGGACGAACATTTCTACTAATGTTCTGATAAAGACATTAGTCTTTTCGACAGCGAAGGTTACAATGTTTGTTTGCAGTTAGTCATCTTTTGCTCACCACATTTCAGTACAGCTACCTTCTGGATAGTGATCTAACGCATTCTCCACTACAGTCGCTATTGCATTCATATGCCACTCAACAATGAATCCCGATGTCGGTGCCTCAGGTTTACCATAGCAGCCTGCGATGTTTTCGTCGCCTCTTAGGTCGGCCTTGAAGATGCGCCCAAGGAAGACCGTAATAAAAAGGTTTGTTTTGAACTGAACTCATGAGGTGTTGTTCCTACACTTTGGTGTGATTTCTTTTTCGTCAGTTCCATTTAATCCTTCATAGCAATCGCCTGCTACATATCGCTTTGTGTTGAATCGCGGAAATATCAGTGATTTCCGACAAGCATTTAGAGATTCGGTTGATCCAAAGTGAGTAAAATCATCGTTCGTTTAAAGTTCTCGTATACACCGATACATTCAGGCAAGACTATGTCTTTCGAAGGAGACTGACCGAAATGTCTGCTACAATGCTAAAGCTGTGCCCTAAAGTGAACGGTGTACAGTTTTCAGAAAAGTGACTGTCTGTTATCGTGAATAAACCACTCAGAACATACGAATAGAATGCCACATGGGATTCTCTCTGGGAACTGTATGACTCAATGACTCGACCATAAAACAATTACCCAAACAACTTATTGTACGCAGTGAGCACCGTGAGTTACCTAAGCGTAATTAGCGTACCACATATTGGCGTACTATTCGACTGCGCGCCAAACTTTAGTGCCACGGAACACAAGGTAGTTCATCAAAGCACTTGCAGCCAACGTTTGCATTCTGTCATTAGTGATTTACCAAAAGAATTTCTAAGTACTCCCTTCTGTGCGAGGTCGATTTTGGAATCTGGAATTCCCACTATCCAGGCATCACGCAATCTGACCTGCATACAGTAAAACAATAGTCCAAGAATTGGTACCTTTCAATCACTGATGGCAAGTATGCACACAGGTGACAGTACGTAAACAGATGTATGTGATGCCAGGATGAATCTCAAACCGACCTAAGTGACCAGGCTATATTATAGTGTGTCTTGCCTCATTATCAAGAAAAAGAAGTGTGTACAGGGTTGGCGTGATACAGCAAACTGTTTATCATATTGGTAGAGAAGGTCTGTAGTTCCTATGTGAGATTCAGATCCAATTGTCGCTTTAATACAACTCATCATTACATGATGGATTCATATACTATATAGCAACGTGTCCACCGGGGTAAGACAGAAATCATGCCAGGTCCACAGAGCGTTGAATATTATCTGTTAAGTTCACTTTAATCCAAGGATTATGGGTTGGTCTTGGACAGCTGCGGAGTCGAAGCATTAGGCTTAAATAGAAGCAGACTCAACTGTTATGCTGCTTAGTTCGTTGATAATCTTAAACCCATCCGAGGTTTCACTAAACTTTGATAAATATTTTCAAAGTTGAACATCACACATTTTATCGCAGCCGTCGTACTTAGATGGGCATTCCAGTCAACCTCTTTAGAAAAGATGCGCTCGACTCGAGTTTCGCTCTTAATAGAGCTTGCCAGTAGTGCACATCCTTGCTACGACTGGGATTACAACGTCTGGTACGCCTTCATAAGGCAACCGTGATTACCACTACGCCACTGACCTCACAGTAGGCACGACCGAATTATCATATGCGAATACTCAACCACTTTCGCTTGTGAGTAATGATCAAGCCTCCCGATCGCCTGGATATGAGGCAAACATTTTTCGAAAAACTGACCAAATCCCCGACTACTCACCAGTAATCTAAAATATCACTTAGCAGTTTTGATGATGTCAAAGGTTTGAACATGTCAAGGGAGTCAAAGTTCCGAACTTATCGACTGAAGTTAACGGACAGTAACTGTGTCTGCTATCGGGATCATTACATTGTCCACAAAAAATAACAACCATCGGGAACCTCTTGGATTGACCACGACAAACTTTTTTTCATACATGCGGCTAATTTATAAAGGGCGCTAGGACCCTAAAAGTGAAGAACCGTGGATGAAATTGTGTGCATTCCTCATTAAAGACCAATGCCTTCCGTATTATCAAGGCGCCAGCAGTATTTCATAAATCTTATTACGGAACAGTATGATAATGTAAATTACAATTATTTCTACATAAAATGCTCACGACCTTCATATACACCACCTTTCTACAAAAAAGTAACACGACCTGTTTTAATGTTAGCTTGGTTCCAACTATAAAATTAATGTCGATTATTCAGTTCATTATAAGCAATGCTGTGAAGTTTCGTTCTCCAATGTTGAAATTAATGATGCAAGAATGATTTGACAACATCCTTACATTCTATTTTGAGCTGCACTTGTCAGACTTCAAATGCCCAGAATTTGTCTACATAGGTTGATGTTCCCAATAATGATAGCACAGGTTTCATAAGTAATACTATTGTAATTTGCTCCTTCAGTTTGAACCCGTAAGTACTGATGATGAAACAGCAATTGCGACCCTTTCAGCTGGGACCCTATATAGCAGGCTTTCGAGAATGCCGCTCATCTAATTATGCTGAACCACAAGCTGTCCGATCCTAGAAAGATCAACCCTTCACGGTTTTATCGCAATGACGAGTTCAAAATATCAAAAAGCTTTATATTGAAATAAGTCACATGAGGGTTTTTTGCCAGATGCGAAAGATGGTTGAAAGTGAGCAGCCCTCAGTTTGTGACTGTAAAAACCATCAAGTATTCATCAGTGAACGCAGTTATTGGCAGCTTATGTAAAATAAGACCTGATCTAATCTGAATTGATAGTGTGAGCAAATTTTCTGTTGAACAGGATGCTGTACCATATACCGTTTCTTTCAGATGAAAATCCTAATAGTTATAGTCTTTACATTGAGAATAACGCGATAGTTCTAGCGGAATATAGTAATTTAGGCCGCGGTCTTACTCTCGCCACAATCAGTTTTTCAACTTCAGTCGGCATTCCTATGAAACCACTATGTCACTCACCGTGTCAATCACATCTTATTAAGCGAGATTGGTTTGTCATAAATGAGAGCTAAGCCACGTTCGTTTTTAGGTACTGCATATGTTGTCTAATCATTTTGACAGAGGATGCAGTTATTGTCCTGTTTACTCTAATTGAAGATTCTTTTCAGAGTATGTTACAATCATTTCCGGACCAGAATTTGTTGCGTTTGCTCAACAATGTTTTGAGTATCATTAATTTCCAAGGATTTGAGTAACAACAACCGACAAGCACCACAGAAAGTGATGTTTGAATCTACCGCTTCTTTTTGAAATGGGCTAGTTAAACCGCGTAGGAAGAAGTAACACTCAAGAAAAGTTACAAGCAGCAATTAGCTTACATCAGAAGAATCCTTAGCCGCTGGTCAGAAGTTATACTTTTATCCTCCAAAGTGATAGTCCGGACGCAGTAATGAAAGACTGCCCGTAAGTGAATGTTTGGCCGAGTGGTTCAATACCAGAGTCTTCTTATTCTTTCTGCGTGCACCCAATGTGGCCACTTTCCCTCAACTGTCCCTCTGGATTCTCCTTATACGCACTAGAACGGACCCACAAGAATAGACCAGCATATTCCAGTTCACCTCCATAAGATTCATGTTTACTTCACCATAAAATTCCACAAACAGCATGCCGACACCCGAAAGTAGTAACGCAATATCATAACGCATTAGGATCACACCCCAACATTGCAGTTTGGAAACATTATCAACATATTCCCAAACATGCATCTTGCAAACAAACCGCTTATAGCTTTGTTTATAATTTCTGGTTATAAAAGTTTTGCTTCACCCTCGCGGAGTTTACTATATCGCAGAGTATGTAAATATAAATTTACAGTTTGTGCTTACTAGATGGCTGAACTATGTCTGCTACTTTCGCAATGGAGTGTTGTGCTGTGTGCACACGTGTAATCTAAAATCTTCATCTCCCATGCAATACAGTTCATTTGAATTTGCGAGGAAGCCTATGACGGTTTCACATGCTGTTTCAGGATTGTGTTAGTTAAAATGCTGTTTCATGACCTTCTGGTGAGGGAAGCGTGAAAGTCGGAAGGCATATCAGCCAATGGACAGTTCAGTGCTTTTCACAAGTCATTAACTATTCAGTAAATATGAACACGCTGAACGGTCAGAAACTTAATTTCCGTTTATTATTGTTTTCTTAGTCAGTTGATTGACGATCCTATAAAAGTAGGGGAGAAACAGTTCTGAATTTGACTCGTAGCGGACAAACGGTTAATTAGGCATATACGTACACTTTCAAATGCAGTTCTTCCAGCACGGCCTTTATGAAAGTATGAAATCTTAACAGATCACGACAGTGTACATACAGCTACTAGGCCTCACCTCAAAGTGAGTCCACTTTTGAAATCTAATTGAGTTTCACACAAAAAGCCTTCTTGTTAATGTGTCAATAATTTTAACTGTACTGTTTATTAAACATTATGCAGAAGAGGAAACAGCACTTGACTGCGTGAGAATCCTAATCTGACATCATTTTCAAATACTATTTGGTGTGGACATGTAACTTTTTCTTACCATTTCTCACCTACTAAGAATATGCCACAGGATATGCGTGTTAGAGAAAATGACAATTTCATGTTTATTTACAACCGTTTTCGATTATTAGGTACTTGACTGCTAGTTAGTTTCAGCGAAGATCTGCGCTGTGAACTCAAAAAAGAAGGCACGCATTGAGGTGAAATAACCATTTCTCGCTGTTAAGTTGAACAGGGCAAATAGAAGATTGACATTACGTGATTTATACTCGTGTAAGCTTAACTACATCTTTATCGGCGTATTTGCAAGCGAGTTTAATGTGCAAAATTGCATAACAC
The DNA here is from genome assembly GCA_013368495.1 of Paragonimus heterotremus. Taxonomy (NCBI): domain Eukaryota; kingdom Metazoa; phylum Platyhelminthes; class Trematoda; order Plagiorchiida; family Troglotrematidae; genus Paragonimus; species Paragonimus heterotremus. The sequence goes on from LUCH01000397.1 coordinate 167,267, forward strand.
AAAATAAATACAAAATATCATATTTGTTTTATCATCCTCCCGCATGTACAAAATAGGGTGCCAGAAGCTGTTGGAAAAGCCAACCCAGAATTGTTGGGGCTTTTCCGAAATAGATTCAGCAAACAGTTAAGTTCCCACCAGGAAGCTTGACGACGAACACTACGAGGGAACCAAAGTAGTAGATATTTTCATCGATGACGCAAAGCGCCAATGACTGAACAAGGAATGCTGATTGGTGTTAGGGGATTCTGTTGACACCTTGTATGTTATTCACAGTTAACAGCAACCCTTGTATTCCCGTAGACAGTTCAGCTGATTTCAATCAAAATATATTAGACTAGAGTTTCACCCCTGTTATTACTCGTCAGTAGTGCCAAACTTAACTATTGCAGAGACAAGCATTTGCTGTGATGTGCTGAGACAACGGCTGTTGGACTCGACCATCCCAGTTTTTGTATACAGAAGAAATGTTTGTGAAGGTAATGCTGTTTTCAAAGCAACCGCATATGCATTAAAATGTGATCTTTTTGTCTTTTTGGCTTGAAGTATTACGCACCTGATTCCACCATAGTAAACGCCATTGCAAATGCAGTGAATTATGATCCAACATAATTTAAGTACACCAGTAACCGTCGGTTATATTCAAATGCACCAGCCAATTGGAGTCAATGACGATCAGTTGTAAATGTCGGTGCAGATCGACATAATTTAAAAGTAAATCTGATAAGCGCAACAAACGACACGACAAATTTTTCTGTTTCACACTTTATCTATCAATTTACTTGAAGTTGCACTCACATGTGCACAGAAACCACGATTCGGGATCTGCCAACGCCAAAGCTGAAAACATGCAAAATTGCTGGTGTAACTGACTAGATGAACACAACGGCGAAAAGCCTGATTTCCTCGGTTGTTCAGCAGAACCAGCAGCCAGGTCATTGGGTTGATCCAGTGGAATCTTTCGTCGGGTTATTGCTGTAAGCTAATCCAGCTTTAAGGATAGAAGTTCGGGAACATAAGGTTTTTAATTTGAACACCACCCACTGTCGATTTTAGTTTTTGTAACCACTTATGATCTCTGGTTAATCCCCTTCGAAAAGAAGCCCTGTATTCAAGTTTTACTCTGATCAAAATCCTTCGGTGCTGCATATGCTTATCAGGATCACATTTTGGAATTTGATCTTCTTGTTTGTGAGACCGGTGTATTAACCGCACACTGGTGAATTTACACAAGGTATGGTTGACTATTTATATCCAAATGCTCAATCGTAATCTGAATAGCGTTTGGCTTGCCAGATCATTGTGGAAGGCGATACATAGAATCGCTCACTTCACTCCATTCGATAGCACTGTAACCAAGCCTCTGTGGATGCAACTGTTGCGATCACATGTGGATAATTTGCTATTTGAAATGTTCTGATCTTGCTCCTATCCAGTGCTACCCGGTAGCCCTTACATTGTCTACTGACTGTGTACCAAAAAAGTTCTCTATTCTGGCCGTTTGTTTGTCATAGTGTTAACCCGTGTGTTTTGATAGTCTGTCTCGTTCTTTCATTACTCCCAAAGCTACTATATTTACAAATCTTGATGTTGGTATGTGGCTGACAAAGAAAAACATAAGATCAGCATCTTGCATAGTATACCTTCTTAAAGCGTTCATAAACCGTATCAATCAGAAATCAGTGCACACTCTTCAAACGAAAGTTCATGGCAGCATTATGTGGCTTGTTGACTCACGATGTAGGACAATAATGAAGCAAACTGACATCGATTATATAAATTACTTTGAATCATTTAAGTTCCATGCCCATTTTGTCTGATTGTTAAAGTCGAATACTCCCAGAAAAGTGATCACACTACGTATGATCACCTAGTTAGCGCAAGAGTGTTCTGTAAGATATAAATGGGTATGTGAAGACAACAGTACTTAGGGGGGGTGCTAAACAATTAACTACTCTTGTGACAAAACAGGTTGGAAAGTGTTTGTTCTGATAATGTTTAGGAAACAGATCAAACTGATATATCCTATAAAACTCGTTGTCAACGTCTACAATGGTGACACAACTTTCATCAGAGCTGTCAGAACTCATTCAAAAGTTAACATACGTTATCTCATAAAAGCTTGACTTGAAGATGGGAATAATATTCAAGTTACCTTCAAAGTTTATCTGAAAACCACTTATGTAATTTTATTTTGAAAACGTACACAAGCATCTGGAAAACTTCGTTTCAACATTCAGTGTCATTAGTGATTGGCCTAAAGCCAAGGTGGTTATTGATTCCAGTGAATCAGTGTCGACATTACTGTACAGATGGGGATGCCTGGCTGGTGAACACCACGATGTTACTGAACGTCGTTGGAAAAATGACTGTGGTTTTCCAGAACCGAAAGAAGGTTTTTGGAAAGTAGCAAAGGAAAGGCCAAATTGTGTGAATAACATTCGATCGAAGTAATTACAGACAAGATGACCGAACCGAGAACGGCCGGTCGATAGAGGGACAAGTGTCACGAAGGTGACAACTAATATTGTGTTGACATATTTCACAGAATTAAACTAATTGGCAGAAACTAACAGAAACACCACCATCACCACATACTTTACGTACAGAATCCATTCACTCTGATTTTCTATGCACTGTCGGTAAACATGTTGACATTCGGCCCACGATGATCTCATAATCTCAATATCTGAAAAGCACGTAACAAACATCGTTGGTAATATCACGCTATTTAAGTAATACGTTCATGATAACTGAGTTCTCATTAAATAAGACCAGTTCGTGTCTACTTATGTCGCATAAATAAGTTACCTGTTACCCCTTCATCAATTACGAAATGGATCCAAGATGTGTATCACAACGCAGTCAGAAAAAAATATCCGGCATATAATTAATGGAAAAGCCATTTGGCATCGATAGTAACCGTATTTTTCAAGGTTTTTTCTCTTGATCACAAATGGCTGTCCTTGCACACATCATGTTTGGTCGTGTCAGTCGAAACTATAGTCGTGACTGTTCGAGGAATTATGGAAAGCAATTTCAGAACACTATGGCAGCGAACGACCAAAGTAAAAAAATATTCAGTGTAATGGGCCAACAAATAAGAGTTGCTTCTCAGTTTTTAATTTATGGGAGACCGTCTAACTATTGTCACACACTCACCTGAGTGGATAGGCTAATCTGCAGAGTTCAGCCAGAACAATTCACGCATTCGCATCTGACACTGCCGAACACTCCGAATGGCAAGGGTCAGTACAGATTGACTAGCCTGCCCGACTATCACGTTGGATGTACTTCAACCTACGTGAATTAGTTCCACGACGGAGTTTGCTCAAGGGTCAAGTCAGATCATGCCAATGAATGATATCTTTCGTCTAATTAATCGGTTTGCACATGGACCCACCGCATATGTCATCACTTTGCCAATCACCCTACTCCGTTAAATGAAAGTGAACAACACAGTCAGTGTTAGTTCATCTTGCAATTGGTAATATCTCTGAACTTCAAATATCTGTTCGAACAAAATGGGTAGCTACTAAACGCAAGTAAATAATTTTAGCTCACATTATTAAATCTGTTACAGACAGTTCAACACAGTCTTTATGACCACAAGTTGGCTGAAGTACAGATCGGATCATTATATTCTACTGTGGTATTGTTCATATGATCATCGAACCATTTAACTCCGAGTATTTAGGCCTACAGTCTTATAGCTACTTTCCTGCGACGAATTCGTGGCTCGCCAGTCCATCTCCTGCATTTCGGTTGATTGCTAAATTTCAGATTGTCAGGGCCACTCTGTCAAGCTCGAATGAACTGTACTGAATTAACTGAACCGCTGATCACATGAATGAGTGGTAGTCAACAGTGATCATGTAGTTGATATACAACGAGAAACAGACAGCAAAAACCATAACAGATTGCTTCCTTCAGTGTGAGTGACTGCATAAACGAGCGGTTCACATGTGGGAGTGCGGCGAGTTACGAGTGATAGTCGCGGCTTTTACGAGGTTATGGATAACTCAAACGTTGACAACTACCTGTCCATCGTTTTACCCGAAGCGCTTACTGTGTTGGTGTTTCGGTCCACGTACAACCTACTATGTAATCGTCGGGAAAGAATGTGTATCACATTGTCAATCGTTGAAACTAAGGGGAGTTATTGCAGGAACAGTTACTCCATACATGTAGCTTTTGAAGCTTTCGTAGACAGGCAAACTAAAGAAGGCAACTTGTGGGAATGAATCAAAAGTAGTAATTGAATGAGCCATCCTGATTCATCAAACACTATCGCAGCAGTCTTTCCCGATACGCTGATTACAACAGCCATTGCAGTATACATTATGTAGGTCGATTTGGTCGGGTTAGTGGGGTCTGAAAGTTTCAAACCTTGTTTTTGACCTTGCGTAGCGCACACGTCTAACATCTCACTCTCAACATCAGAGATGACGATCTAAAAGATCTTGTTGGCACGGGGAATGATACTTTCACTTTTTGACTATGGAAGACCATCGTATTCACATTGTTTCGATCGATCATTTACCTCAAAATAACACTGACAAATCCATTTCTCAACTCCGGTAACTCTATTCAGATTGCATTAGTTTCAAGTTTTCCGTTGAATAATGAATTCGGATTAGTTTTACCTGATGTCACTACTCAAAGAATGTGATCTGTCTTCAGGAGATCCCCCCTGATAAGATTCAACAATCGGAGGCCTGAAAGTAGACTATTCAGGACAATCCTCATTGTATGTGTTAAACACTCGACTGGCCTAAACTTTTCAACTTATACATTTTTCATTTACGGTTGCGTATGCTAACTTAGAGACCTTTGAAAAAACTCAAGAAGTATGTTTTAAGGATAGTGAATACTTCAAAGTCTAGAGTCCCTTTCTGCTGGGGTCGGACCACAGATGGGTGGGATTCGGAACTTGAGAACAGTCTAAATAAGAGGCTATCTCAAAGCATTTGAACATTTCTTGTGTGCGTTAGTGCATCTGTAGCAGTTGACCATTCTCAGAAGTGCATTAATATGGATAACGGGTGTTGTCGCAACAGCTTCGTCTGGAGGTTTTATCGATCGGGGGTGTCAACATGTTCAAATCTGTCGCCGAACTACCACTAACGGGCTTGCAAGGTCAAAGCCGGTGCTGGTATTCATCTCTATATTAACAGAGTCTAAAATAAACACAACTTTATGAATGTTGTTAAACCGTTTGTGGCAATAGTAGTGTTACTTTCCAAGCTATTATAAGAGAGTGAGATCTCGTCTTATATCAGCAGAACGTGCTATGGTTAGGCCGAATTTATTTACGTCTAATACTCATCCCAGTCATCGAGTAATCGAAAATGGTCCCGAAAACAGGGATACACTTCTAACACAATTGGAACCATAATTATGCTTAAATAGTGTCCTGGATGGGACGGGTCCATGGGATAACTAAGCAGTGGCTCCCCAAACCTCGTCTGCATAGAGAACTTGATGCAACTGGCAAACCGCTGGTAGCCAGAAGGTGGTGTACCGATATATCATTAGGATTGGCTCATAATAGAGTTCTTAGTAAATGTTGCGAAGGTATGTCTGAATCTGATCACCTGGAGCAGTTAGTATGCTGAACGTGTGGGACTGATGGGCCAACAACACACCCATTATGAGCTGTTGACGACCAACTTATCAGTACTTGAAAAACCGGTAGACCAACTTAGTTGCTGTTTCTGCATTAGGATAAACAACAATCATCCACACCTTCAGTAGCCTTTACATTGTCCGTTTGTTTAGTTTGTTTGGTTTTAGGTTGTCTTTTAAGGTTACATTAAAACCATTGTAAAAATATCAACCAATTAAGCTTTTATGTTAGGTAAAAATTACATCACTACGTCCACACGCAATTAGACATCACGCTTAGGTGGCGGCAACTTTTTTGCTTCCCGTGACGTATTTCCTTAACATGGAGTTAACATCGCAGCTTATTTCGAAGAGTCTTTCAGTTTGGTTTCAGGAATCAGAGTGACCGTTTAGTCCATCATCAGATAAACGAGCAAGAGCAGGTTCTGTTTCAAAGGTCTTTCCTTGTATACTTCTTGTTCATGTATCTTCTGGATCACGCTGGAAATGTAAAGAACGGTTGAAACCAAATGCGATGACACATGAGCTGTTTCTAATTAACTCTGAGTATATAGACAACCTATCGTCGCTCACTACGCCCCTGTAATCTAGACAATGAAATCGTCAACTCTGTACGACTGATTGATGTAAGGTTGTTTACACTGCACTCTTTAAAATGACAGCACCGAAGCGTTTACAGAATTTTGTGCTTCGTACAAAATCTGGGCGGATTAACACTTTAGAGTATAATTTCACTCAGGTGGCAGTAGTAACCTGTCGTTTAATGCAAAAAGATGCTAACATGTGATAGCCTGTAGGTGCACCCATATTTATACGTTCCCTTTGATAGAAAGAAAATATCACATCCCATTGACGTCACAGGCGTGGCAGCCATAGTTACCAAACGTGACTTGCTGGAATGTGTGGGCGGGATTAGGAACGAATGGATGAACTAAATATCAAAATTTAATGGTTGCACAGAACAGTCAGCTTCACTTTTTCGACAATGTTCGATTGCGTGAGGTGAGAATTTAAAGATGGTTTCCGAGTAATTTTGATTCACCTCTCATTAGAACATGCACACATGGTTTGTATCGCGACGTCGGTTGGAACCCATTTTTTTTGCCACGGAGGAATGCTGGTGTTTAAATCGACTACTCTGATGGAGGTTATCTTCCAGGTTGCTTGCAAATGTTGGCATTATCGCGGCAATTCTACCGAAATGTTTGCTGAAAATGAAATGACAAGTGAGAGTATGTATTTGGTATTGAGTTTGTAGATGTGCAACCGGTAGGAGTCCATTTGTTTGAAGTGGTTTTGGGTAAGAGAACTGATTAATTATACGCACGAACTTGGGGTGCGTTTGGTTTTGAGCAGTACACAAATGTCCGTCGGTCAGTGAGAATTGTATAGCAAATTTTACAGATGTCGACTAACACTGTTTGGACCTGCCGTGTGTGGCGCTGACCAGGAAGAACGAGAGGTTACCCAAGCACACATCTTATTTAAACACTTTGGCTTTATTCGGAAACAATTTGGAAAGACCCGTAGGTCAAGAAGAATGCTGCAATAGGACGCACCACCTCCATCTGGGCTGCTTTTCATGATCAACATGTAGTGAAGTAAGTTTTGACTACAATCTTGCATGCGGAAGGAACCGAATACGTAGCTATTACAATATCTCGTTGTTTAACAGAACACCTAGAAGCGTTTAAAAAATAACCCTAGTTGCTGCAACATCAAGGTCTATGAAATAAAGTCGGTGGGAAGTTTGCGGAGATCGGCAACATACGTGATTGTGTACAAGATGGAAAATATTTGTTTGGTAACTGTGAGCAAAACCAGCGTTATTGTGCAGTTTTATGACTACACTGAAGGTTTGATGAGAAGTACTGGTAACCTTTTGCTAGAATATTTGAGTAACCCACGTAAGCCACTTTGATGAAATGGCCAATTCACCAAGAGGTATAAAGTAAACTTAAAGTCTACAAAAACGTGTTGATTTCCAAACAATCATTGATGAGGAATAAAATGTTGCCCAACATCTACACTCTTTAGTTAGTACAGGTTAGCAGATCTGTGAAAGACATCTATTTCCGGAAAAGAATTACTGTCTAAGTGAGACCTTGACAGTCAGCGCTGAAGTTGGTGATCGTGCAGGCGAGCGCCTACGTAACACCAAAATGTTTTTTCATGAACAACTATGTTCCAGCCTTATAGATGCAAGGAAACTATAAGATTTGTCCTCTCTCCATTCAGTTCAGGTGAAAAATTTAGATATCACATTCGGAATTACTTCCACAGCCGCCAAAGCAATCAACAGTCTACCTCAACTACAGAACTTATCAGCTGTACTACTGTACACACATCTACAAATTCGGATGCTGTCTTTGTATCTCTTCAGATATGTGGTTATACGTTATCAGAATGCAAAAACCCAAGTTACTGACAAAATTGTCGTCTTGCCTTAGTTCGTTCATTAAACTGAAGTAAAGGAAACACTTTCATGAATTAGCTCGCTATTTGCTACGAGCCGCTGTTATCACCTTACCAGTCATTAGGCACACAGTTGGGAAACAGTCGCATGCGAATTCGGCTTTTGCAAGAAGTTTATAATGTTAGACATCTACAGGGGCGACGGTTGTGATCAATCCAACCTTCACAAATTCACAAAACTGTTGTTGACAGAAGTCTTAATGTTTGCGTAATGTATTCAGTAGTGATGTATCCATCAAGACTTTTGTCCCGAAAGCTCACTCAGATCGAAGGAATCATCCGCAGTATTGAGTATTTCCTTAATGTGAAACGCGATATTGTGGGCAGGCCAAAGCAGCAACAGCACAGATTACCAGTCAGACAGGAAGACAGAAAGATACTATAATATAAGATAGTGAATAGTCGGTCTCTATACTAAGCAGGTGGGTGTGGATAAAACTGTATGCACTCTTGACAACACAGCCATCTGTAACCGATGTTGCAATATTAGGTGCTATAATCAGGTTCTGCTATCATCCTTTTCTTCAAATACAATAATACGTGGGCATTTCATCATGGTGCACGATTTTTATACAGCCGTGAAGAGAAAAACAACCGGAAAAAAGAAACGGAGATCTAGTTACTAAAGAAAATTGCATCCACACTCAGACGCTCAACACCAGGGTGTCTACACTCTTCAAAAATCGTGCGCGTTATAGATAAAAGTAAGACATCAACAGCTTACTTGCGACTCTCAATGTCAAACGTCATTAATTACACTTATTTCACGATCAATCTAGAGAAACGATGAGAACATTCACATGGGTGGGTTCAATTAACTATGGTTTCATAAAGGTCTAGAACCGTAATACAAAACTTCCTCCCTCTGATTAGGTCCACCGCTAACATGATTACTGCTGAAATCCATCTCAAACTTCGTTATGTGGAATGAACAGTTGAAATAGGGATTGTCAGCTATAATGGTCAATAAAAGCACGATACTCTGCTCGTAAAGGTCAAAAATATTACTGATGCAATTGTTTGGTGAGGTGACAGTGATTTTTGATAGAAAACTCTTCTAACTTCAGCGACACTAGTGGGCTGAGATTTAACAAAAAAATGACATGAATGTGGTGAAGGTAGGTATTGTAAGTGTAGTGTAATTCATATATCATATCTACACCTTTTTATAAGCCTGGCAAATATGTCCACCAGAACCCTGTTTGATGAAATAAAACAGTACTGGTGAATAAGCACCTTATTGAATGTTGTTTGTCATAGATTATTATGCGGCGACCAGAAAATTAAATATTCATTATTCAGTGAGTTACGGTATCGAGGTAATGCGATCTTCTTGTAGACCGGACGGCAGACAAGCTGACAGTCTGTGCTTCTTCGCAGAAATTACTAGCTACCACGCGTTCGTTACCTCTTCTGTCTACCAGGAGGTTCCATCAAGCTTCGCACGAGTCAAGTTGTATTTCTCACCTTAAGTGTGGCCGCATAACCAGGTGATCTAAAGTTACCTAAAGATAGCCTACAGTAGCGTTGAACATTCACTGATTTTGACTTATTGAAACCGGTTCACCAGTAATGATAGAAGACATACGTCGCGAGATGTTAACATTTCGTTTACTCTCTTCAGTCACGAAAGTAAAACCGCACGATTTAAAAACAGGGTTTCCTGCACGGTTTGCTATCCTGACACATTTTGTTCACCTATTTCCTCACTTCTACTTGTGTGCTTGCTGCTGACTTGAGCGCATAAAACGTCCACCTCACAGTTTTCGACCAATGAATGAAGCTTACATTACACAAACGCTAATGTTATTATGTAGTCCTGTAGATAAACCTGGGAGCTGCTTCTCGTACTGCGAGGATGGTAGCACTTAGCATACACAATGTGAACCACAGAGTGCACATTAACCAAACTCTAAAGTTTCACAATGGATTTTATGAGCCATTGAGTAAGCCTAACGGTGGCTTCTATGTATTAAACGTGTGTCTAAAGAAGATTGACCCCAGATATTTCAACCATGGCATGGATACTAAAGTGCTATTCTGAGGTGAGTATGAAACCTAACAGACTTAAAATTCTAGAACAATGAGACCAGTTTTCATATTTGTTTGAAACTAATCTTCACTTATATATCATCTGAAGAATTTACTCTCATAACAATAAATGGTTGCTTTTCACTATATTCCCTCTTTGGCCGGCAGCAAAGCTAACTTCACTGTCCACTCTGAATCCGCTATTCATGGTACATGCACAGATTAGAGTCAGTGCGATAACTGAACAACTGTGTATCAATTCCGATGGCTTCACATCTAGTTAGCCCGAAAATTTGACGTAACTTTGGCCGTCACGTTTCATTTGACTATTTTTCGGCCAATAGTTTTTGTGTACTAATCATGCCTCTAGAATCCTTCAACATGTAAACTGAGATGTTATTAAAAGGCTGAGCCGAAACACCATTAAAATAACATCCCGGCTTAATTTAGTGGATTGATCGATTTCGATATCTATATTAACCATCCAGTTTTCCTGCTTATTTAGTGCATTTTTACACAGTTGATGAGCCGATATGCTGACGACAGAACACTTGAATGTAGTGAAGAACCTTCGGGATACAAGTGCGAAGTGCTTCAGAAAAAAAGATTGACAATGTGTGGATACTTTTGTGATCAATTTCAAAATAACGTGACGTTTCGTGCAGATTGCAATATTTTGTTTTTCATCCTATAACAGGAATCTTGTAATCAAATTCATTTTGACGTGGTAGGAGATGTCATACGGAGTTTACCGTGTTTAGAGCCCGTCTGACGCGATTAGCTGACTTCGGCGGCTATTAACTGGGGATTTAGATTGCCGTCATAGGTATCGCATGGCCCTTCTGTCTTTTGGTTACGTTGTTAAAAGGAAGGTTTGGTTTGGCCTACAGAGTTCAGTCGTATCTGTTTTGACTTACACTTTTATAGTGTGTTTTTCCAAACCAATTTCTTTCCGGTGCCGCCAGATCCGCGTTTCCGTTGCAGGTGTTTGACTGTTACTCTCAGTAAACAAGAGTTTTAATACATGTTAAATACATGAACAGTGTCGGTTGGTCATCGTTGAGAACAATGGATATCTGTAACATTTGTTGAAGATACACAGTCCCAGTAACGTCTTAAACATAAGCGAATCTAATCTTTCACAAGTTACTGGCTGGAAAGTCTACCTGAAAGTTAACGCTGTAAACAAATATGGGTGATTTTCAACTTGAAACGAATATATAACCTGAAAATGCAGGAAACAATGAGTTGAAAATTTACGGTTGTTCACTGTTATTTGTCTGAGTATTATTACACTGTTTATAGTAAGCAACTCTGGACGTTACAGCTATCCTCGAAGGCTGAAGAACGCTGATGAACGATTTTCATCTGTTTGTCATAACTAACAACAAACGGCATGAACAAACTGAACGTTAATTGTATCCAGGCCGGTGATGAAAACCAGGAAAACAGACGTAGGCCATTATGGTAATTTGAACCCAACATATCTACAACTGGAAATCGATTCAATGTTTATTTCTTTGAACGAACAACTATAGACTGTTCTGCTTTAATTCATTAATCGGTGAACGTTTGCCAGAAATACAACCGGTTTTGATAGAAATGCCATTTTATTGTATACGAAATCGATACTGAATTGTGTAGGTGTACTGAAGAATGGAAGAAAAACCAGGTCTGATTTTCGTTTCAATGTCTATTTCAACAGTTCTGTTTACACTAGTTAACCAATAACATCGTTTGGTGGGGCTTATGAACGTGAAATGTGTACAATTTCACAGTAAGTCATTGGCAAAACAAAACCACTATTAAACAAGCACTGATGCTGCTTATGACGCTGGTACTACCAAAAGGTAATCCAACTACAGACCAACACTTACTCTAACAAGGAAGATTTGGTATGAGTAATCGAGTTGCACATAGGTATGTGAACCCGACTGAGATAAGGAATGAAGTGCAATAATTTATCCATCGTTCTGCAGTAAACGTGTAGTTTCCTGATAGTGAGTTTCGCCATCCATCGATAACAGGTGTATGTGTTCTGTGTGGAAACCAGCTAAGTTTCCAAGTGGTGTAACCGCAGGAGTGCCCTGAACAGTTATGTTACTAAAGTGTCAGCGCTCTATTCTCATACTTGATTATAAAATGTAATCCATATGGGATTAACTGTCGCAGTGGAAACCAAGAACAGCTTATATCGGGGGTGTCCATTGGCTTTGTTCCATCTTGTGGGATAAATATTGGGGTGCTCCACGCTCGAAGAAGGCTACAGTATTTTCAGTGTACAAGGGGAAGTTCTCAAGTATTTCTGACAACACTGGACATTATTTGTCGTTCACCCGAATGCTTTGAGGAACGAACTATACCTTCACAGTGCAAGATGATTATGTGAAACTGATGTCGCTCCATAGTTTCGACCGTAAACATCGACGCAACGAGGATTGTTATGCGACCCGCGTAAGCAAGATGTTATATCATCAACGCCAGAGGCATATGGAATGTAACATAAGTCTGCATGACCAAGTCTAAAACCGCCCTTATCAATTTGGATAAGTTCGCATGAGAGATAAGCATTTCCGTAGGTTAGTTACGTAAGGCAATCAAGAGAGGAGCTCTGCTGTACAACCAAACAATTCAACTGCCTTCAAATTGTCTACCATCGTTACTTGTGTCTAATCGTGAGCGTCCGCTGGCACCTAACCAAGTTAGCAATTATATTGAGAAGCAGATATCTGGCATATAGGGCAAAACCGGTTCGTTTGTTGGGTCTCCGAGGATGCGTAAATAAAGATCCGGCCAACTACTGAAGCCGCCAACTACTAAAGCCGCCAACTGGTTGTCTAGCATGACTTCAGCACTTACCCTGCATTACAGCTGATGACGTCAAGTGTGACGGACAGGCGATTAACGGGTAAAGAAGGTTGAGAATAGTTATCAGGAGATCGGCCATTGTACGTAACATTTATCTGCCGAGCTGGAGCCATCGTGACCTACCGTGTCTGTGACTGGAGACGCTGAAGGAGACGCTGGTTAACCAGCTGGAGTAAAATGAACGTAACTTATTGCCTTACTCATGAACTAATCATGAAGTAGCGAGTGCCAAAAGAAGGCCATACCGTGGACGTCGTCTCGTTGTTGGGCGAAACCTGGCTATTTGCAAGATGAAGGCATCTTAATGTTTCCTGTGCGATTATGGACGTTAAACTTTCTAGAAATTGCATCTAAATGTCTCTCTTTAGTTAATAAACAGGGTCCTACCTATCTTTTTGCAGTACTTTAACACAGACGAAGAAAATAATCTGACAACGAGTGCATCATTCACCATTATTGTTCCACTTCTACGCACAGAACCCTCTTGATGATTCCTATGTTTAAAGGCGACGTTTTAATATCCCCACCAATTTTAGTCGAACAAAGATCCACCGGCTGTTGGTTGTGATTGCGAAAAACGTCACTTTGCAGGTGCGTGGTTCGCTGCGAAAACAACTCACCACAAGCAGACAGGAGACACCTAAAAGGCCAACATTATACAGATCACTACCTGCAATGAGTCGAATTTGGTGTACTTATTCCGGGAATGGCATCTAGGGGATAAACGACAATCCAACGTATTGCTATAAATGTAGCAGTTATTAGACCCGCACCCCACAGTCCACAAATGAGTTAAAGCATTATGAATGTAGCTACTTCCCACTAGGTCGCCATCCTTAGTGAGTGATACATAGCCTATTGACAAAATCAAGGTAAGTTTTGGTAATATCATCCGTTCGCTATCATTGTGGTAGTGTACTGAAAATAGTCAGTAATCCTATGTCTTCCATATCCCGAAAAATTCTTCAGACACCTTTATCAGATAACTGATGAATAGAGGTAAGAAGGGTTTGTCAGGGTATCGCCCGTCTTAACATAAGTTGCTGTCCCACTGTTACGAAGGCCGATCTCCTCTCAAGCATTCTCACATCTCGACTGTAATGTGCAGATGTTGATTAATTCAGTAGTCGGGTGAAACGTTATCTGTTTGTAAATACTTCACTGAAGGATACGAACAGGGCCGGCTCCTCCATAGCAGTTATCTCCTACAACCTTCTGATTTGGGCACAAGAACTACGTTCCATGTTGATGCCTGGCTAAAGAGTCAATAGGACTACCCCATTACCAAATGGGTAATCCTGTTATTTACTCTTAAGCTTCCTGTAGCGTACTAGGGAATCACAAACCATGGTGAACAGAATGCGCCACAAAAATCGAATTGGCTTCTGTGGCGAAAATTCTTGAAAACACTTCCATCTTATTCAGCTAACTGAATCCCAACAGGGGATGTTATCGGAACAAATGGCGAATGTTACCTACAAGTACGTCGGGAGGGTCCGGGTGAAGCGGGAACAGTGGCATGACTGGACCCCCTCTAACTATTCCGTTTCGTGAGTCCATCAGTGCACCTCAATCTGCGCCCGTAAACTAGCCACAGAAGTGAACACCTGGGAGGAAATTCAAAACATGGATCGTCGTGTATTCAGTTCAGGATCTTTTTACGACTTTATTAAGGATAATGGACCGATGCCAGTTGAAGAAGTGTTCACTCTGTACTACACTTTATTCACTCAAGATAGTCATGAGTCTGACTAAAGGCTACTAAGTATCGAAACGAACACCATTCCAACAGTAACGTGGAGTGCTCTACGAAAAATGACTAGATAGCTTACTACCATCTTTGAGAATGTTCTATGCCGGATTTGCACCAACCACAGTTCGAGTAGTTTGAGTTTATCTGCATGCAACTTGTTCCTGTCTGTTTTGCTAGAAAGGATGTGCTTAATATAGGCTTAGTGCCGCAAAGAAGAAGCCAGTTTTGCACTGGTCGCGGATACATTTATCAAGACTTCAGTCTGCGTAACTTATCAAGGCAGCGCTAAGTCTAACGATGACAGTAGTTGGTTAGTAGGGGGGTTTTGCTTAAAAATGGGCTAAACGTCTCTCACGATTGATCGTAGCTCCCGTATTTCCGTAGGCATTTCAACCAGTCTTCTTCGAAAAGGTGTACAATACTGGAGTTTCTATCTTCTTAGGGCTTATCAATAGTGGATATCTTCATTAAGGTTAGGAGTTGAAACCTAGCCGCGTTTTCATGACGTAACTGAGCCACTGACCTCATATGAGGCTCGACCGAATAAGAATATGTGGACGCTCAGATACATCCGCTTGTGAGTAATGTTCTGATCACCCGACCGTCTCGATAAAAAAAAGTATAGTAACCATTCTGATTGGTACATAATAACCCGAAAGTTCCTTACTACCTGCCAATAACCAGCAATATCGCTCAACGAGTTTGATTCTGTCAGTTGAACTTGCAGAACAGTCTTATTCGTAAGGTCGTTGATTAACACTGTGCCCATGAGTTCACACTGTTTGCTGACAGTGCAGATAGCCCATTAATTGTTACGCCGTTTGATCATTTAGGCGTCACGTTACACTGTGTTGCGTGCTGTCTAAGTCCGGAATTCAGGTTGACATGTGTGACAGTCTAGATATAATAGAAAAGTAAGTCTGTTTCGGGAGTCGTATCACAGTTGGCGATAGTGTCGGAGTAGACTATACCACATACCTTTTAAGCTCGATCAGGGTTTGTTAATCCGAGAAGATTCTATCGTTGGGGCACCATCCGTCTTTCTTTAAACAGAGTATAACGTGAGTGTGATCATGGGTTCGAAACCGACACGCGCTGTGTCGACGACGTTCAAAGACTGTTCACCTTTGGAAATCGTAGCCAGTACAGCTTGGCCTGTATTATAGCAACATCATATGAGCACTAGGCAGGTTCGGCGGTGTTTGCAGGAGGCATATAACCTCTTGTCACCTTCAGTTGTTTCTCTGCGGAATCCGGAAGATGTGACCATACACTGATGTTATTGAAAGCAATTGGGCTCGTCTTCCTTAGCTAATGCTACGGTAATTCCTTTTGAAAAGTTTCAGCGTATGACCAAACTAAATGTCAAACAACATCACAATCTATAAACCACGTGCAGCGTAGAACTGACAACCATTTTTTAATCGTCATATATTATGTTCAGCACTGCCTCTTCTTCACAACCAATTCATCTATTATTACCTGTGTCTATGTTTCGTGGTCTTCAGCTGGTTACTAGACCACCATCAGAACTGTGAAGGTGTAAAGAATTTAGCATGGAGTACTGAACAGATCAAAATTTGCCTTCACCGATTCGAACGAAAATCACAACACGTCGCACCAAAGTTTATTTACTGTACTGCCCAGTCATTGTATATCCAAATATGCAACGTGGCAATAGAAATAGGATTTATAACAGTAAGGTAGAAAATTCTTCAACAACAACCACGTGAAAGGAGGGTCAGAAAAGTTAATCAAAACCGGATGCACTGGCTGCTGCGAGTACTTCTCGAGTCCTAACGGGACGTTCGTCATACTTATTCTCCAACAGTGATACCGCTTCGGCGAACGCATAAGGCTCAATGACAGTACCGTCACATATTTCATTTTTCGACTCCACGATCACACCCAAATAGTGCTCGTCGGCCAACGGAGCAGTGTCTGTGATTAGGGTGCATGACACACCTTTAACAAATTCAATTGATCTGCACGTTCGTCGTATAGCACACGCAAACCGACAGTTGTCTATCTCATAGGCCAGATTCGTTAACCTGTAGTTCAAAGAAATTACAATGAGATTGATTAATACGGCATCTTTCAAACTGGCTAAATGAGACTAGTTGTAACGATGACTGTTGAACGAAACCGGAGGTTTTGTGAACTTCTCAGGTTTCGACGGAAATTAGTACCTGAAGCGTAGTGAATGATCAACAAACTCGTTCTAGTTACGAATAATGAAGGAGAGAGTACACACAGTTCGGGGCAGATGTACTACTCAGCTTGTTTCCTCGGCCAGCTAACGTTGTCCGAAAGCGCTTTCACGAGACTCTAAATATGTTCACCATCATGTACTTCGGTTACTTAGAAAGTCTTTTATAGTAATGTCACAGTGAAGTGATTAAGAAAGGACGAGTGTAGATGGTAAGCCGCAGAGAATAAACGCTAAAAGTTCACTGAGTTACGCGACTAAAGACCCTTCGCTATAGATCAAGTCAACAGTGATCAAAAAGTCATTGGGCCCAGTGGGTGACAGCTTGATATAAATGAAAAAGTTTTTTAGTAGGTCGCATAATCTCCACCTGCATCATAACATCTTAAGGAGAGTTGAGTGTACATTAAAGGACATTGCAATTGTTTGAGTCACTATCACCACAATCACCGCTATTACATCAGTGTTCCACATTGATGACTGATTAACACGCAACCAATATAAGGATACATCTCGAATTAGCGATGAAAGAGAAGAATGGCACATTACCTCCTGAAACTCTTAGGTCCAAATTCAAATAACTAACGTCAGTGCGTCTGCTACTTGCAAACAAACAACTGGGCTGTGAATGAGAGTAAGATAATATCTGTTTTGAGTGCCTCGCTTCAGTAATTATAAATACGTTCTCTGATGTCTCATTCAAACAAAGACTGATCCCCATATCCGTTAAAGTTTGTCATCCGAGGCCAGGTGTATCCCAAGGAGCCATGCCTGGCAGGCAAACACAACCTACCGTTCCCAACATACTGGGCGAAATTTACGTCTTTCACAGCCACGTCATCGACTGAACAACCCGAACTCTAAACCACTGAGTTATCAGATTCAGCTGGGAGTGCAAGTAGGGTTGGACGATGAGTCGACATTCATCCACATGACCTATCCATCTAATTCCATACAAGTGTTTGATTTCAATGAGTAAGCTTGATGAGAGGTTCCGTTTTCTAACATCATAACTGCTTATCCGTTGTCACCATCGGATACGAGTGACTGAACACAAATTCCTAGAATACAGTGCTTTAGACTGTTCAAGATAGCTGACTATACGAGGATGGCATGTCAGAATGGAGGGGGTGACATGTGCGATTGCGAGTAATTCTCTGACCTCCAAAATTAGATCCACTAGTTTGGGGAATACAACGGCCAGATAATTAGGTGATAATATCAGTCAATTAGAGTTAATGGAAGTGGCTAGCCAGGGCAAGAAACGAGCAAACAAATACGTACCACGCTGCAAACGGCTGACAACGGTGTAGTATGTCAGTGTTACCGGAATGACTGCACAGATACGGTAATCCGTCTCCACTTTAAACGTAGCATCAATAATATAACGTGGTACGTTTATCTGGACAGCATTCCGCACACTTTGATTACAAATGCATATGCAGCTTAGCCTGAACGTTAAATAAAATATAGGTAGGGTTAATTAGACAGAGTGATGGAAACATGCTTCAAGAGGAACGGGGTTGAAAAGAATAGAAATTAGCTGAAATTTACAATGAGGGCAGTCAGGATGGCCGCAACACCAAAAACAGTTGCAATAGTTCACAGGAAGGCGACAGTTTGTATAAACAAAAAAACGCAATGAACTGGGGATTGTGTTTCCATTTCATCATCATAGGCAGCAATACCTCAGTGGTTCACGCTGACGCTTAACTACCACACAACCATTGAGAAGAAAAAAACAAACCCTGTGTCGGAACAGAAAAAATAAAATAAGGGGATGAGGAGGAACTTAACTACCAAAAAGTAGCTACGTCTAGTTTGGGAATTATATTCTCTGGCTCAAGTTGCTTCCGTTCGATGTTGAGTTCTTTTTAAGCAGGTTTATCTCGTTTATACTGAGTGGTCGCGATGAGAGATTCATAATCATGTTTCCTGAGAGACGATGTGTTACTGAATGTGAGACAGAAGAAACACGGCTTAATCTTCCGAAAAGCTTACCAAACTTTCTTTTTTGGCGTTCACTCGCTTTCGCGAAAAACACCGATTCACGCTGATTAATCAGTTTCATGACAGAGTTCCGAATATCATGGGGTGATACGTGATGGATAAGCTCATCTAAATTGTCACATTCTCGAGGAAGGCCACCCGAGGCGATAGAAACGTAGAGTATTACAGCTTGCTAGTAACGTTGTTATTCTCCATCCATTCAGCAATAGCCACGTCTATATTCAGATATTCAATACTAAGGTGATTCCGTTTACCCTGAGTTATAGAGAAGCTATCCTGCATTTCACATCTGTGTTGGTTTAGATCAAACGGTTCACTAATGGTAAAGCACGGCTTTGTTTTTCAGCTTCCGTAAGGATATAAAACATTGTTTACCCGATTTATTATTGCTTGCGAATGTGACTCTGTTCTGATTATGTGATAATGCTGACACCATTCCCAAATATAGCCATTTTCGAGTTCATGTCATCCCCTAACTCACGTCTTATCCGGCTGTGTATTTTACACCGATGTTACGCAACTGGATAGTTTTATTTCGCAACTCATCTAGGTTACTGGGACAATCAAAATACAACATTCACCTTTCCGACCGGTTATTAATACGAAGGGTGCGGGCTGTCAAAAGTAACTACATGGAACATATGGGAGGGTTTTGTAGAATAAACCCTCACCAAAATGAGCAAAGAGATAGTTATCAAAAGGAGTATGCAAAAGTCTAAAATTCCAATAAACCACCAATGGCGGAAGTTTGTGGTTAGTAACTTATTGGCGAGTTAATTGTGTTGTTCATCTCAGACTCAAAGTGCGGATGTTAAGAGCACATACTGTAACTGTGCGGAAAGTCAGTCTGAATGTCAACAACCACAAAACGGATGGTTCGCTTCTGATGTATTATGACCATCAATCACACACTACTCGATGACTATATCCGAAAAAAGGATTCATTTTATATATAATCTGCAAAATAAACTCAAGGTTTACACAAGGAATAGATGTTTTTCTCTCACTTCATCAAAGTGTAAATATGCACAGGAAAATGTGCATATACATGACTAATAGTGCTAGTGAGTGCGGTTTTTGGACAGGCGATGCTGTGTGACGTTGTTCATATCTTAAAGTGCTAACTGACACTAAAACAGCTGCAGCGGTTTAATACATGCGAGGAGGTAGACGTAGAATTTCTTAGCGATAGACCATTCATAGCGTCTGTGACTGATAAGCTGTTCGACTGTGTACATTGAGGATTAATTCCTAATTTTCAGAAGACAGAAGAAAGCACATCAAGCGTCAAGCTCACTGAAAGACCTGAACGGACGTGTGAAACCGGAATAAGCGTCTAATCGAAAGCTCACTAATTAGACAATGACTGTGCCAACCACTGAACACAAATTAATCTCTCCGTTCATGATGACGTAATTATGCACAGTAGGTGTTGATTTCTCCAAATTGTTTATCCTTAAATCAGTAGTCATTTCAGCAAAACACCACCGCCTTCAAAGCCGCGGGAGAAGATAATCCCACTAGTGTTGGTTTAATTTTCACCATCTTAATATAATTTTGAAAGAGTAATTTCGGCTCGTCCGCTCGGTGGAGCCTAACTTGCGTAAAAAGATGGAACGTACGCAGAAGAATGTCCTTGACAGAACAGTCTGTTCGTGATGTGCACGCACGGTTTACAACTAGTCCTTTGTACGCGCAAGTTGCAGAATAGGTCTGACCGTATTTCCACACAAAAAGTATTGTCAAATGGAGGCTACCATGTACATTTCAGATATGGGTATATCAATCACATAGCAATCGGTTACAGATGGTGCCACTCCATTAACCTACCGGACACAGGAAATTTCGCTGTATGTGCCTGTTTTGTTCCGTCACTTACTCAAAGACCATACACTCCTCAATGTGATAGTCAACCGACTTTTACGCGAAGGCTGTTTAAAGGTGTCTCAGGGGAGGATGACAAACACTTTGTACAGTTCCCGCCGGGCGAAAGAACCTGACGAACACCGAAGACGACTCGTAAAAGCCGTGCAAACTTGTTGTGAAACAGTATCTCCCAGGAGGAGCTGTACAGTTGTGAAAAAAATGGATTTATGTTGCTTAGATAACCTTATAAACAACCTTCGCTCAATTTAAACTGGCTGTGGGTATGATAACCACCGTTGAGAACCTAAATTCAAGCTGACTAAAAGATTAATTAGGGACAGTGATCATCACTTGGTCCAACAATCGAAACAGACGGAACAACCCTTTTTATCGGGAAAAAGCTGGATGCTATTATTAGGTCGTCCAACCTACGGTTACACGTTCAATTATACGATTTGATTGCCAACCCGAGAAGCTGTAGACAACACCGTTCATTGTGAACGTGTCAAAAACTAGATAACAGACTTTGAATATACAGCACGTCCCAAGAATGTGGGCCCGGAAACAAAATCGCGAGTCCGAACCAGAGAGATTACTCAAATTAACATTCCTGGCTCGGGTGTGTGACGCGTCTGAATTCTTTATTCTCATTAAAGTAATATACGAAACAAGCAGCAAAATAAGGCGGGTAGGTACGAACTTGTAACAGGCAGATGAGTTATGTGATTTAAATGTCATACTTATACTAATCGATCAGCAAATGAGGTGGACAGCATGCAGTCGGTCAATTCACACCGGATTCACACGTACAAAATAAAGACAAGGACAATATAAACGCGGCAGGAAGGTTCGAAAAACAACCAGAATTCGAAAACGAAAAGACGAAACGTTAAAAATAAAAATATACTTAGTGGTCAGCCTCTGTACAATCTGTAGTGCTAAGTTCCCAACCACCTGTTTATGGACAAAAGAAGTAGGAAAAATCCATAGCGCGTTTGTGTATAATTTGACAAACAAAGTAGATGGATTTACTCCGTGGCCAGCTTCGAGCAAATGGTTTGTTACGGCACTCTTAGCCGTTCCCGTTTTGATACTTCGAAGCTATTTCAGGATGTGTTCCAGGATTCAGCTTTGTAGTACTCTCACTACAGGCTCACGTGCTGTCATCCACACGTACAGGTAAATTCATAAACAATGTTTCATTTGGAGAGTGTTAGCAATTAATCATTTCTCGGAGTTCAAGGCACACATGTTGTTGCGTACTGTACGATGAACTTAGGTTAGTTCTACCAAGTGTGTCACATCAGCACTCTCGAAAGGTAGCGATATATGCACCGGCTAAAGGGATACTGTCGTGACGGCTGGCGGGTCGTCGATTGATTTCCAATGCCTTTCGACGAAAAGTACGAGAGAATCAGTTTGAATGGGAATCTGTGCGATGAAATTGGGTAATGTATGGTGAACGTGGGGGTCCCTCCGTTAGTTCACCACCACCGGTCAGTCGTCGAGACTGATTGTCTCAGGGGCGGAAAACGTGCGATAGAGTTGCGTGCATCTGGCGAATCGTATTTATCGACTGTTGTTGTTACGATAAGTACCTGTCAACAGAACATCGCGTTTTCGAAAAGAGGGTCCAAGGCTTATGTGTCGATCACAGAGGCGCCAGTTTATTTTCTAGCGCGTCCAGTTTACCCATTGGTCTTATTTTATGTCGCATTACTAAACCCGGTACGCCAGATACGTGAAGAACGAGCAAATTCTGGTTTGGTTAAGGGTCACTGATTACATTTTTTAACTGCAGCTGGTGTTGAAGCACCGAATCTCATAGAGGCAGTCGACGGGTTTGTCCTAAAGGCTACTTCCGATTTAAGAGGACACGTGATTAGTTGGTCATCTAAATAGCCTGGACGGTTTGAGAGGGTTAGGTCACATTTACTTTGCCGAGCGTTATTTATTGAAACCATCAATAACTGGAAAAAAAATAGAGTGACCAGACAAAAACGTTGTCACGAAATACGGAGACTCTCATTATTCCGCTGAGTAAAGTGGAGAGGTGACACCTATTTAGTAGGATACCTCGTTATAATCCAAATATCTGATTAGAGACGCCGTTCCAGCTGACAACGTATTACATTCGGTGGCTTGCCTGTATTCACACCATTCCTAGTTCTTCTGCCTAACTCTAGTTTTGCCCACATTTAGCATTACTGATAATTTTTATTTCTTCTGGAATATTGCTCATAACTGTTGCGATTGGCAGCGTCTCCAGCCACCGTACCTTCCCGACAGACTCATGATCATTACCGCCAAATGAAGTAATTTAAATGAAAAGCATAAAGCCCCGCAGAATTCAAACACTAAACGAGGAACAGATGAGGAATATAGTAGACAATCACCGAGATTGTCTTGCGCGTTCTAACAGCCTGGCACTGTCAATCTACTACATACGCGTAGAGCCTCATCCCACATGCTGTTCCAAATTGCGATGTCCATAAGATTGTTGTTCGGAAAAACCGAACGATGTCTGTGTCTTGGTGCACTTTAACACTAGACTTGTGGTTATGGGGTCCAAACTCGGTCAATCTTTGAAAATCTTTTAAATGCTACGTGGAGAAAAGAGGGAAAGTGAGATGAAATGTATAAGACATGTTAACAATAAAGCTATACATTCCTGGATAATGTGTTACAACAATGTAGAAGTGGTTGGCTTAAAATAGTCACTAGCGGTGAAGACAGGTGTCCTCAGTACATACATTGAGTGAACGCAGTAAATCTTCGACATTCTCACATGTACTGCGACCATGCTTATCTGGCACAGGATTTCGCTTCAAACACCATGTGCGTCTAGTCCTTCGGGGTGAAGATACACAAAAGAATAGGGGTGGGCTGAGTTCTGGGATACTGTAAATGATGCGGGATTATACGTGGTCGAATTATCTGAACAGAATGATGAAGGTTTGCCTTTTGCCATTGCGATGGGAACTCTAAATGCGAAATACAGACAGACAGACATCTCCGATACCGTTCACACATGCACCCATCGCGGAGTATGTCTCCGAGTGAACGATCTGTATAAGGAGCATAAACTTATGCATACGTGACGGGTTGATCACGTTAGCGTCAACGAACATGAACAATAATTTCAGTGAACAAACGCATATAGTACTTATTTATTGTTCATGGCATGCGAATTTCAGTGGGGAATTTTGGGGTTACCCGCGTATCTGAACAAACCCATACATGTGGCCGAAAATAACTTGGATTAACGCCAAACAACCACCCTCAGTGGCAGAACAATTCACCTGACCAAGATCACAAATGGTCGTACAGATATTTGGTTGTCTTTTAGATGTTGTAACTAAATGAGGACATGCTGTAAGCGGAATTTCTTACCATCAAAAACAGTCATTTTCTACTAAATAATTTTAAAATGCACTAGTGACGAAGTTACCAGTATGTAAAATCATCAGTTCCATCTTATTTCTCAGGACAATCAGTCAATTATCGGGCAACATAAAGGTTACCACTAACTGTTTAATAGTGTATTCCAAACACCTTTGAACGATAGCCAATATTTCCCAGTGATCTGGATTTAAAACCTGCTCCACGGGGTTCATAAGGTGAAGTGGAGTGTAGGGCTACAGGGATAGGCGCAAACTTATGTTTAATGATGACTAGTTGAGGATTTGGTTAATTTCAGGTTGAACATCACCCACAATTGGTAGCGGCCTTCACATTCAGATAGACTTTTTCAAACCAACTTCTTTCGAAAAGAAGTACTAGACTCGAGTTTCGCCATTGTTAGAGCTCGTCAGTAGTGCACATCCTTGCCACGACTGGGGTTAGAACTCTGGCCAAGCTTTCATGAGACAACCGATAAGAGAAGCTGTCTGTTAACTCCATTAGATAAGTCTGCATGTGGCACTTCTTTGACATATCCAAATCACCGACCTCAGCAAAACTGCTAGGTGAGGTTTTAGGGTACTGGTGAGTAGTCGGGGATTTAATCAACTTAGGGAAAATAATCTCATATCGAGACGATTGGGAAGCTTGATCATTAGTCACAAGCGAAAGTGGGTGAGTATTCACATATGACAATTCGGTCATGTCTTATGTGAAGACACGGTCAACACGGTTGCCACATGAAAGTGTAGCCGGTGTTCTAGTCCCAGCAGTGACAGGGACATGCACTACTGACGATCTCTAATGAGAGCAAAACTCGAACCTAGTGCTTCTTTTCGAAAGAAACTGGCTGGAAAGCCTACCTGAATGCGAAGGCTATGACCAAATATGAGTGATGTTTAACCTGAGGTACAAATTTATGTATTGGGAAGTAAAAGATTACAGTCGCTTCACACCATGATTCTGATCCATTTCAACAGCATTTGTTGGCTTTTTTTATGTAGACTAACTAAGTATTATAAAAAGGTTAAAACTCTCCAAGGAAAGTGGTTGACGTTACTGTAAACTCTTGAGACTGTTGAATGAGGCAAAATAAATTTAAGTTGAACGAATCACACGTAACAATTATTTTGAAAGCTGAATCATGATCAAACCAGTGGTTTGTGATCAATATGCACCTGGAAATTGACAAGGCCGATAGACTGTATCCATTTGCAGTAAATGAGTTAGACTGTGCAGATATATCCAAAGATATATCCAAGAATTGGAACATTTTCGGAGCATTCGAAGTAACCCTTACTCCAGCTACACACAATTGGTTCATCTCTATCACCCGCCATAAGGAGTATAAGTAAAGTTTATAACAGCCGCAATATCCAATACTACAATGACAAATACTATTGTTCAGTACATAATATAAAATTTAACCGTTACCTGTCACATTCTGTTCAGTGACAATTCGTACATCTGTGATTAAGAATGTAACTCTGTGCTTCCACAAAAGTCACAAAATATCTAGACAAAAGTTGTCATTTGTTAGATGATCTAACTGTTTAAGCCACCGTAGCAAACATCTACAAAAGTGCAAGTTCAGGTCTGAAAAGTAAAGCGACACACAACTGCCTCCTCAGAGTCAGCTGTCAAACACGGACAAGTGCCTACCGCAGACGAAACTTGCATGGACGGTTAGGTGAGTCACATCTGTGCACTTGAAATAGAAAATTGTTAGCAATATATACAACAGGTGTTAGTGGGGAAAAATATAATACGGTAGTTCGGTTATTTGACCATTTCATGAAAATCTGAGGTACATCTTATTGTTTAGTCGTCAAATAGGCTGGACTTACTATCCCAAGAACAAAATTTGGAATACGCGGCTGAAGGAGGCACTCCCGGCGCTAACCCCCCTTTGTACACAGTAGTCATTCTGCAGTGGGGTCCACATTTTAACTGCCAATCATAAATCTAGTATGTAAGTTCCCTTCTTCTATGCAAATGCGTATTCACTTAATTAAGCAAGCACTCAAAAAGCAAGCGGCGCGGCCTAAACCAACTAGGTAATGCGTTACAAGATAAGCAAAATAGACGAGCGGACTGATGAAAATACGACGTATAAATCTGTGCAGTTGGATGATAAATAAGAGAGTTTCGTTATTATTTTGTCAGTCAGAGAGTACACAAACGAGCAGATAATTTGATAAATGAAACTCACCTTCCAAAATCACTGGCAGATTTCGGACCGTAAAAGTAATTTTGAACACATCTGCTCATACTTTCCTCCGCAGTGAACGAGCATTGCTGTCCTAATTCGCTGTCTGCTCCGTAAGTGAACCGGTTGATGGCCGGAGCTGAAGACCTCCGGTGGATATTTGTACCCCAACCATCACAAGCACCGATATCGAGTTCCTGCATGCCGTGTATACGTGGATAACCCACATCATCTTGCTCACAGGGTTTCAGAACACCGGCGTATTGACAAGCCTTGTGCGTACTTGGTATTACGTTTTTCGCTTCCGGTGGCAGGTAATCACTGTGTAGTCATCAGAGTTTAAAACAAAACTGTTCATTTAGTAAGCGAAAGCGTGAGTGGCATTGATAAGGATCGATCAAACGTATGGATATCTTAAACCTTCAAGTTATTGTGGTGAGAAGTAAATGGTTCGTTAAAAACTAGATGACAATGCAAACATTGATAAGACAATCCAACAATCAGTCACGAAATGTAATACCGGATTGGAGAAGTTAATACAGTGTACTCCGTTTCTTTGTAACATGTATAATCGAAGTATTAGTGAAAACGTCAGGGTTGTGAACATCTATTATCAATAATTATAATCGAACGCACGCAACTACGAGAAAGTTAATTGATTTGCTTTGGGATAAATAAAATGTGATCGTATGGTAAACCGATACCTTCAACAAACGCGTCGGTACCGTCCAACTGTACGTGGAGATGGCAAGTGATCAGCTAGTGATAGGCATTAAATGACTTCCCAAAGTTCTTGTTCAGATCACGTTCAAGTGACTCACAGATTGTCACTTCGAGATGTGGAGCGCATCTTGAGGTCATAGTACCAACCTGTGCTCGCTTTCGCTGTCCATAAAACCGTGTTCCGATAGGTGGAAATTGGGCTTGGGACATCCCATAGATGATACCTTTAAAGGACCACCGTGAATTCTCGACTCACAACGGCCAACTACGGTTTAACAACTCTTCCAGCCATTCCTGAACCACTTCTGAAGATGGTCACAGTTCCTGTCTGATAGTGGGTGGGTGATTTTTTCCACGTGACCGGCTCGACGACAGCAGATGAACGAATAGATACAGAAAGACGAAAAAAACACTGAGATTTATCTTTGAGATAAAGCAGACATGCCGGTGGGCAACTGGATAAAAAGAGCAACAGTAAGACAGGGCAGATTCTACGACCCCTGCATTTTTGCCCAAAAACAGTTTGTGAAAATCCCACACACCCCGGTGGTCAGTTAATCCACGGCCACTTGAAACCCAAGCAAGTGTGGACCGCTTGACGCCAACGAATGTGTGTCTCGCTGCTGGCATACGTGATGCAGTCATCAGCACTTCTATTCTCCACCAGTAGACTATGGTCCCCACACGTCTACGATTTTTAATAATCAAAATGACGCGTTCAGCTTTTCATATATAAACCTCATGTATCCTGCGTGATTGTAAAAGCCCGATAATAATTAGCGGAAACAGCTGTACGTAGAGTTGATTTTTTATGAATTCTGTGAGAATGTGGAAATAGCAGGTTTTGGGTTGTGGTTCCTTTGCATGCCAAACAGTTGGCAGCTATTCTTCTCTAATGTCGACATCTCCGCTTTAGTATTTACATAGTTTCATATACTCTGCCGCAAACCTACCCAGATATCCATTTACAAGAAAAATCTCTACCGGATTTGTTGTAGCTAATTTTCCAGCATATGTATTTTTCTTAGTCTGTATGTTAAACGTGAGATGAAATTCCGTTTGGTCTGACCCAATAAAACTTAAAACATGAATGCGTTGCTCCATACGGGCCCTTTGTCCAAGAAATGATCATTGGATAGTCTGTCCATTCTTGCAATTGAAACAGACGAAGCGGGGCGTTGATATGAAGAAGGTTTTGTGACCATAAAAAAACGTTAACACAGTGGTTTCTGCGTGATGAACAATTTACGAAGCATTTTGCACCGCAGAACTCTCTGAGCATAGCGTCCATATTATCATTTTTCCTTGTGTATTTTTTGTGGTTGTTATTTGTCCAGGCAATTCGGCTTGTGAAATGAAATGAGACTGTAATCAACAGCACTTAACGACCGTGCTTTAACAACAGTCTCGTTAAACCGGTCACTTATCTCATTTACGCACACATACATTGTTACGCACCACACCGTTAACCACTTCTTTGTACACTTAAGGCTTTGTATGCCGTGGGGCCATGGTACAAACGCCTCGCCTATAACGGTCTTTAACTAGTGACGACATCCAGTCAGCGGAGAGCAAATTATAGTCATAACACAGCTCACGTACTGATGAACAGTAGGGGATTTTTTGTTCTTCAAATAAAATGAACATCACTCATATTTGATCGCAGTCTTCGCATTCAGACAGACTTTTTCCAGCCAACTTCTTTCGAAAAGAAGCACTAGGTTCGAGATTCGTTCTTGTTGGAGTTCGTCAATAGTGCATATCCTTGCCAAGACCGGAGTTAGAATTCTGGCCACGCTTTCATTAGACAACCTTGTTGACCACTGTGCCCTTCACCTGACATTGACCCCATCGGTTATAAAATTTTCGCCGAACGAGTTAGTAACTTTTGTGATTTCGACTTGGAGGGAAGTCTTAGTCGAAGAGTCACTGGTTGGAGTTAATATGACAGTTACTGTGTTTCTTATTGAAACAATCCG
>LUCH01000397.1:197406-208436 GCA_013368495.1 Paragonimus heterotremus
ACAACACAAAGTTTATCATATAAAAATATGGAAAGTGCTGTTCCTACGTCACAATAAATGGGCTTGTGAGAAAAGGATTCTTTGTACAACGCAGCTCCTTTTATGACGAATCGATCTCCCAACAGAAATGATGGAAAAAGTGGGAGCAATCTGACCTACTGCTCACTGTCAGCTGCTTATGGGATCAGATAACAACCTGGGAGACTGCAAAGGCGGATCCAAGAAGAGAAATTAATAAGTCATCGCAAAACCGTGTGAAGAAGTACTTGAGAGGCCACAAAACGCCAATCTAACACGAATAAAACCCGACAGGGGGTTTTATAAGCTCCCCTTCGCCGTCGATCCAAAGGAGGACAGTGGAATCAAAACACACTGCACTATGTCCTCTCAGGTTTTCCCACAACAACAAGTTGTACCCACCACACTCAGTAGGGACAATAAAAACTTACCGCTTTATAGTAACACCGCTTTCACCCATAACAAAATGAACAAGCCACGGCCTGTAAGGTCGGTATAACCTGTACAAAGTAGGCAGTACTGAGACAGGGCAAACAGAGGATAAGGGAGACGCCGATTTATATACTTTTGGTATGACTATTTTCCGTAGCGATAGGAAAGTCGGCATGGGGTTGTTATGGCTCCTTATGTAAATACCAATCTAAATACATTCTGTTTGTGTGACATAGCACTTCTGCATTTTCCTAAATTCGTCTAATAAGTAGTGGTTGCTTGTTATGCTGATCAACCTCGGTGAACAGATTCAACAAAACAGCTTGTAAGGTATTTTGAAGCTTGGGCCGCTCGGAACTTGCTTTCTCAAGGCTTTCAGCTAATGCATTCACATGCTCAACCGCCGAGGCAATAGTGGCAATCGGGCTGTTATAACCTGTGCAGAGACAGCTTGCGACAATGTTGACAAAATCTCTATTCATTACGAGCATTTACTAATCTTTGTCACCTGTAGCTTCACAAAGACGTCCGAATGTCGATTACACTGTTTGTCTACTTAGTTTTGTCTTATGGATCACAGACTTTACCTATTCGTTTAGAAGGCGTATACGGATCCTCAGTATTCAACTACCATTGTCTCCGCCGGTTAGATTGGATCAAAGGACTGACTATGGGAACGTGAATGTGCGTTGGTGCTTATTTGAGAAATGTGCAAGTTTGCGACTAACACCCGAGGCGATAGAAGTGCGCCACCCACGCTGGTTGGGTCACATACTCTGTACGCTGACAGAGAATATCTCGCACTATGCATTGTTCACCGTAGTTGCCGCAAGCTGAAAAACTGCAGAACGATCAAGCAGTAACGTCGTCAAGGAATATAAAGTCCTTAGCCGTCCCGATGAGCAAAGTAGGTAGGTGCCTTTTCCCTTGCTCTGATATTCCAGATCGCTGGCTGGGAACGTCCAGTGACATAGCAGTGTTTCGCGGTCAACGGAGAGTTCGTATCCATAAAGTTGCCGACTCACTCTATTCATTAATACTTCACTTAGTTTTTTTTTACCACGTTTGTACCTATTTACTATCCAGCCGCTTCGTGGACTATTGTGAGGACCAGCAGAGACCCGAGGCGTAGTATTCAAAGGCACGACTCAAAGCCGAAAGTAATGGTGAAAACGATGACCATGATAGGAAACATGAAAAACGGATTGTGACCAAAGAACACCCTTGTATTTAATTGCGTTCACTAGTTAACCAAACATGATTAGGTGCATAGAAATCGAAATTCGACCGAGTCACAGCAGTGGCTCGGTCATAGGATCTAGTTGCACTGATGAAAATACATTGCATCTTAAATAGAAGGTGGGTGTGATGACCCACCACGAATAAAACGCTAAACCAATCAGAATACACTACAAAGGGTCCGTATTGCCAGGTTCCCCGGTTGAACTCAGCCTAGATAATCATTGGCAAGTACTCGCTGGTAGGATCTCCGATGCGATTAACAAACATGTTCCAGAAATGTGACTCAGACCTATAAAATGTCAGGATATCTGAAAATTAGTAATGAGTAATGATTAATCTACGAAATGTGTTCCTAACTGACACAAAATGGAGTGGAAAAATACTGTCTGGTCAGGGTACATCCAGTGAAATAATTTACTGGAGAAAAATCGCAACCGTTCCGGTGAGATGAGGATGAACCCAGGACTCTGTTGTAGCGATGCAACAGCACACACATATGATAGGGTCGGTGAGTCTTAACTACAGACATCTGATGGATTTGCGGACACAGATGTTGAGGCCGCCAACATGTCAACGCAAGAGTGAGTGAGTGAGTGAACACGACTGCTTTTGCAGAGTTTATACTGAACTGAACGAAAGTAATATATATACATATATACTCTTTTCTGGTTCTCACCATAATAAATGGGAAACATCTCGAGAAAGCTTCTGCCACATAAGTCGCCCGGCGTGCGTCCCAGATTATGGTTATCGTGAAAGAAGGGAACAATTAACTTGGCCGAATTTTTGACGACTCCTGCTGTTTACCGGAAGCAAGAAAAAACTTGCAACCACCCATGTTTTAAAAATGGTTGCAGAGATGTTTCAGCAAGCTACTGACCTTCGACCAATTTCTATGGCCTCAAAGTTAACGAAGGGCATGCTGGATGTTCCTCAGGTGCCCCAAATGTACCAGTTGCTCGTGACTGTTAAGCCAAGGCCAAAGACAGGAATTATCAATTGATACCGTCTGTTAAGATTTCTTCAAAACCGTTGACAAAGTCGGTCACATTGCCCCGTTAGAGAAACTCAGTAATTATGGCCGCGTTGGACAATCGCTCACACGGCGCCAGCATTATCTAACCGGACGTAGATTTAACGCGAGGATGAATCGTTAATTACCGGATCGGTTTCCATCCACAAGAGTACATTCAGGGGCTTCTGCTGTTCGTTCTGTGAGTTCTTATCCCGAAAAACAACGTCGACGCAGTAGTATGAGCTAGGCCGATGATAAAAGTATGGTGGCATATCAGATGTACAAGACGTGGGTACGTTTCAAAAGGATTTACACTCGCTCACTTTCGAAGTTGACCTCACATCTTTCAGAGTCTCCAAATACAATGTCAGGAACTTACAGACGATTATTAGCTGAAAGGTCCGTATGCAAAACAATAGAAACATCAGCGGAAGATTACTGAGGTCTGTCTATAAGTTTTATAGCCATAGCAAACAGAGCACAACATATACCCAATTTCTGAGAACCTGTAGACTTTTTGAAGCATTCTTCACGATGTGCAACTCGTATACTAATCCCCATATGAATGCCGACATACAGATTCGTCACCCACATTTAGAATGGACAGCTCCAATAGACAGACCAAAAGAATAGTCATGGAATTCAAGATATACGCTTGTCCATAATGGTTGACGTCAATAAAGTGGGTCTTAATAAATTACGGGTAGCTGAGGTGAGACTTTATTTGAGCCCACAAAGTTATGCACACACTTGGCCACTTTCATTAACGGAGAAAATTAGGAGATGATAATTCCCTTAAACTCCACTATCAAGTAGGCAAGCTACCGTGTAAACAGGGCCATCACAATATGCATACATTGAGACATAATACTTAACTTTCGTTACGACTGAAGTGATCAAATCTTTACACGGTCAGCAAATACGTGAAGGTTAACGGCAGCTGAAGTCCTTTTGGTCACTTGCCTAAAGCATACAGACAGGTTACTTGATGTGTATGACTTTGTGTATGCTTATTAGATTTTGTTAGGCTACTTCCCTTTGGCCTACTTGACAAGGTTTCCCACGGGAAGGCCGAAACTTTAGTACACACAGCCCTCTAGAACAAAGCAGTAAACAAGGATGACCACCATCTCCAAGTTGTGGAAAAGGCCAACCTCTTAAGGCTGACATTTTAAAGAATAATGTTCCCAAGGAACAATATGAATACCGAGTGAGTCACAATACGATTGGCATGGTGATTTCTGCTTGACCGACGCAGAAGAAATGAATTGTATAGAACACATCTTGGGTAATCGGTAGTCGGATACGGTTCTGAACACAGGGATACTTCGTTAAGTAGAAAAAACGGAACTAAACCCATGGTAATGTTCAATCAACCTTGTTGGTTGAGACACATCTATAGGATGATTAACGAACTGATCCTAGAGCAAGTGCTGTACGATCAGCCAAAAACAAGTAGGGAAAATCCCGGTGGTCAGAAGCTGTGATACTAAGATACTGTCTAAGAAAGTTATTCGCAGTGTATTATTCACTTCTGATGGTGGGAAAACGCAGCCTTCAGCCAAACTGTCCGAAGAAATACAATCCGCAGGTGAATCCGACAAATAGGCAGCTTTGAGTTCAAACGTGGGGTACGCAAAGAAACTCTAAGCGTCATTTGTCGTGGTGAATTGACCATATGTCGTTGAGATGACTTCGGTCGAGAATTCACTAGTCGTCTCATACTGGTAGGTCATTGACGTATTAAATGGCTCACTGTCGAAGAAGAGAGAAAGAGTGATTTGGACACAAGTAAGCTAACTCGATTATTCGTACGCATAGTTTCCATACGTATCAACCTACAACCCCCTCTTTTTCGATAAACCACTTGTTCGTCATTTCGGAAACTTATATCATGGACATTTGTCTTTTTCTTCCCCCAGTTTTTGTCGCCGAACCTTATTTTAAGAGTCTCGTTTGGTTTCACGATCAAAATGCAAAGTTTGATTGTTAACCTAAACTTATGTACCTCTACATTGAGGCTCTTCTAACTTTGCATTTTCGACATCTATCCTCTTATCTCAGAACTTTCCGCTGGCGTCTTTTCACATTTCGTTTTTGAGAGATGAGGGCTCCACCTCCACTTAAGTCTACCATTTAACTAACCAGCACTGGCCGGTGAAACGATAAAGGTCTCCACTCTCCAGCTTCGAGGTTTTACTCTTTCGGCTTCACATTAGATACGAGGTGTTCAAGTAGACCCACACTCTCTTCAGCCGAATGAAGTCATTTCTCATACACCTGGTTCTAATGATCATGTTAATCATCGGGCTAGATCATTTTGAGGTTAACTATTCGTGTGAAGAGTCGGATAAAATGACAATTCAACTTTTCGAAATATTGAAAGTTCACACGGTCAGCTGGAATAGTTCGCCCAAAAATTGTTCGGTGCAGTAGTTTTGGCAAGCTTTCTATCGTTAGCACCTTATGCTCGTCCATGTATAGAATATCGTGCAATCAAAATATTGCCCTCGATTATGTACCCACAGTTGCTACCGTTGAATCTGGGCCGAATCTTTGAGAAAGAATATGGGCTACTGTAATGTTGACAAGTAGTGTGACGACAAAATGGTGGCTGGGAGGATCGAACGGTCGCTCGACATGAAATGGGCCACCACGCCATCTTCATACCTGCAAGGGGGTGAACCTATCCATTGTTAATTTCATCCCCCCATTCAGGACGTCTTTCTTACTGATTTGATGAAATCCAGTTTATATTTAGATGAGACCCAACTATGAAAAGTCAGGGCTTCGGCTGGATTCGAACCAATTACACACTATCGTTAAGAAGCTCATCTTCGGTGGTACAAGTGGTGAAGATACAACTTTGAAGTACGTGTCAGTGTTCAGTAGGAACATCATATTTTGACAATTGAGAGTAGGTCATTGAGAACACTGGCGTTAGAGAAGTAAAACATTTCCAGTTTTCATTCCAATAAATTCGTGCTGCCTTATAACAAAAATGATCGGTTTAATGTTGTCAAACGGTCCAAACTCAGGCAGGATCAACGGCATAGTTAAAAGTGGATATTGTCTGGACAATTGGAAGTTCAGTATGAAACAGCAACAAACGTTAATTCTGGAATGTGGACGGTCAGTGACCCTAGCGATGTTGTACACTCGATTCAGTCGAACCACAAGAACTAGTGTAGCAGATTATTCGTGGTCAAATTTAGCCTCTACGGAAAACGACGTGTGCAATTTCCCACTCTCTTATTGAAGTTCTTTTTTTAAATAAAAATAATTGCGAACTACTAATACGAAATCAGTTTGATTGACGATGGCATCTGAGTCAAACGTGAGAAACTGACTTGCGAAATTGTTGCGTTCGAATAATGTCATGATTGCATGACAGTTCGAATCAAAGGAAAGTTACTTGAATTTCAAATTGCAGACAATTCGCAATGTGACCCAGTTAAAAAAGCTCAACATGGGTTGGGAAATAATGACAATACTCATATTGCTGACTTACTGCGGTATGCAATCGGGAAAATAGTGCCCATTCAAGAAGACAGGTATTTCACAAGGTTCATGATCCGTGGTGAAACGAATGTAGCGCGTGTGCTTGACGAGTTTCTATCAAAATTGATAACAAAGACAATGATAAACGAGACCACGCATAGTCACGTCGAAAACAACCATCAGCATTTTAACATTCCTTCAAGATTCGGTGACCTCTGGTCAGACGGATCTTTAAAATGCGTACAGATTATACCATCAGACCATCTACGAAACGTGCTACTTGGCAAAAAAATATCAACCTAAGAAACCTCGTTAACCTGCGAGAAAACAGATCAGTGTTATGTTAATTTTAGGTGCATAAATCAAAACGGTTCTACATGCTATATCTGAAACTCGTACAAAAGGAAAAAGAGACAGCTACATGAAAAGCATCCGGTCTTCCTGATTAACTTGTTTACCAGCTCCTCTAAATTCCGAAAAATCCTCAACTGACATATTACTTGCCCAGGTGTAAAAAAATACGAAAAATATGT
This sequence comes from Paragonimus heterotremus, assembly GCA_013368495.1. NCBI lineage: Eukaryota > Metazoa > Platyhelminthes > Trematoda > Plagiorchiida > Troglotrematidae > Paragonimus > Paragonimus heterotremus. Next base: position 204,148 of record LUCH01000397.1, read on the forward strand.
TATACAGCACAAATCCTTGAGTTATAGCTCCTTTTTTAACCCCGTTGATGTGAACAGACACAGTTCGCCAGAGGATGTGAACTTCCATTGGCTGCAACCACAAGAGCTCGAAATGAGGTTTGTAATGTTTTTAATGTCCACCCTCACACCAACACTCCCTAAACGGTTTTATCCATGTTTGGACTACTCATAAACACCATTTCCAACCCTTGCGACCTTACCTAGTACAAACCGGTAATCCCAAACGGACTGTGCCTGTGTACACTAAAGTGATGGAAAGCAAGCTATAATTAGATTACATACAAACTCTCCCGTCACAAGCGAGGCTCGCTAGACTCGTAGCTCAGAGATTAAGAGTACTGTCTCGTGAAGTGAAGGATAGTCGGTTTGACACTTCATTCAGACAATCTTTACCTAATGAGCCCAAACGAGTACAAACCCGGTAGTGGGGTGTCAGTTTGAAAGTGACTATCATGATACAGAAGAAATCCCATTTTTCCCTGAGCAAGAAACTGTAAATTCTGCTACATTTTTGTTCTCATGTTACACCCTGTTCTTCATACCCGTTACGTTCATTGTACATATAAACTACTTCTCTATGAATACACAATTCGTCCTCGCGCGCCTCGGCTTCTGCTTGCACCTGGTCGTTGTTACCGAGAGTTAACTGTGGAGAAACTTAATTCGCTGAAATATCTGTTATTCAAGAGGAACGTTCTTCCAACATACGGCGGACTCAATGTGGCGAAATTTATCGTGAACATTTGCCGTAGATAGTTTTGCAACACTGACGGTTCACTTCTTGGTTCCACTACAAACTAGTCCTCGCATCTATATCGGCTTGCGCGTTGGACAAGGATGAATTGAGTAGTTGAATGGATGTTCCTCACCACATGTGCAACGAAAAACAGACAGGTCGATTTATTTCTCATTTTATCTGGAATTTCTTTAAAATATATGGATCTGGTGAAGAATGTCTCACTTCTCGTCAATTTTTCATGATGGTAAAATGAAAATTCTGTCTAATCCCTAACTGTAAGAGAACGGAAAACAGAGGGTACGGATCTAGCACACGAAACACCCGAATGCCAGTGTTTGAGGCCAAGGTGCTTTGATTTGTAATCAACTACTCTACTCCATGGATCTCAGCAAGGCTCGCTAGTATGTGACAAAATGATAAGCCCTCCTCACCTTACCACTCCATTTTTGTTGTGCACTAGAAGAAATTAAAGGTAACCAACTTATGGCTTTACACCAACATGTTGGCTTGTGTAAATGGACACTAGTGTGTGTTACGACAACAAAAATTTAATATGAAGAGCATTATAAAAATTAACTCATCAGTTAGTTCGTGTGTTTACAGGCTTAGTGTGAATAATGCGAGTTTAACGGACCGGTATTAAATCAAGGAGAAACAGGCAGGGAGATAATAAGTTTGACAAGATGAATAATTAGTATACACATTGTATAGATGGATAGCTTGGTATGTACACTGACAAAGTAAAAATATACCAGCGATGAAGGCACATAGCTGTAGTGGAACCAAGGAATGAATCGTCAATGTTACCAGATAATCTACAGTAATTGTCTACAACAAATTCCATCACACTACGTTCGCTATATGTTTGAAGAACGTTTCTCTCGAATAACAGAGAAATTCCAGCGAGTTCTGTTTCTCCAGCGTACTAAGATGGATTGTTGCCACAGTTAACTCCCGGTAACAACGACCAGGTGCAAGCAGAAGCCGAGGCGCGCAAGGACGAATTGTGTATTCATAAAGAAGTAGTTTATATGTACAATGGACGTAACGGGTATGAAGAACAGAGTGTAACAAGTGAGCAAAAGGGTAACAGACCCCACATAGCTTACAGACACATCGTACTGAGTCGAGTACGGCCTACAGACGACTACCGTCACACTGATATGCCCAACTTACCAAAAATGATTTGCACGAAGAACTTGAAGTCATAGTGCCAAAGGTGCCTGACCGAAGACCCACTGACTGTTGCTTTTATCAGTTGTGCATTAAACTAAGTTGAATTGATGATGACCGTTCTACCACTGAATTACGAATGTTATAGTTTGGGTCCACTGTAATCAATATTTAACATATTGTAAAATAAATATTCGCAACCACCCAGGATTGACCTAAAGAAAACTGGAAACGGATCACGCCACAGTTTAAATAGGTGAGGATGCAAGCGGAAACATAAATTACTTCAAAGAACCAACCAAACGACAGGTAGAATTAACAGCACGTTTACTGACTTACCGACTCATTCAAGAAATCGTTCTGAGGTCTAATAGTAGTGCACTCGTTTACAGGATCCCATTGTTCAGGCGGCGGACAATCGCAAAGGCGTCTCCTGGTACGAGTACAACTTGATCGTACACATGAGCTCCAAGGACCCCACTCACACCAGTTGCCTGGTCGTGCTTCTATTTTGCATGATTCCAATTTGACAAACAGGTCATCATCTTGCGACCTTGCGACTGCAAACAGGTGCAGTTTCGCCAAGAGTGAGAACACATACCACATGCCTCAGGCGGAAAACTGAACCGGAATGTAGCAGATTTTAAATGACCTAACAGATCGATGAGCTAAACCACGATTGCAATTCATTGATCCTAGGACAGTTGGCGACCAACGATCTGGTGACATATCTTAGATTACCTTATCAAGATGCAGTCAAACAGGCTTTTCACCATGTACAAAGCGGCGTACCGCCATTCTTGAACAATCTTTTTTAGAGACTTAAGGCCGCACGTTGTGCGATTCGACTTGACTGATCAGCTCTGGAGAATGCATTGGAAAGCAGCTGAGCATAAACTGAACTGCTACACTTAATCAGTCAAATCCTTTGTCAGTAACAGGTTTTACATCCGAATTACATCACTCTCCAAACCATACAAATAGACTAATTGAACAGGGTCTACACAACACACTGGGTGCCAGTCCACACATGGCATGAGCGGCCTTACCCTGCTTGAAACGCTTAGGATACGATCAGTTATAAACTGAATAACATAAACCCGGTCACTTCGCTTTCAATACTTCCCAAACAAAAGGACTTGAAAAATCCCACCATATTGCGCAAACAGTTCTGAAAATTAGTCCTGAATGAACGATCCCAGTGATTTGCAGTCAATTCATTTAAGAGGTAGAAAATCAACCGAACGGGATGAGCTCGCAAAACCTCCATGGTACCGGCGACTAGTTATTCAAAAGCTCGCAAGTCTGAACCCCGGTTGCCGCGAAAAAATAGAACTCAGTTTTGGGCAGCCTGACAGTATCCCGTCCATACGTGGCCTCTGTGCGTTACGCGATAACGAAGAACCTGTGGTGTAAAGGCTAGGACTTGTTACTTCCAAGGGAATGTATTAAACCTTAGCATAAAGAAGCTCGATGCAAACAGTGCTTCAGCCACTTTTCTTTAGAGGAGACCGCTGTAGTGACTAACGATAGTGTAGGACCTCCAAGAACCTCAGCTGCAACCGTGTTTTCCCGCTTGGTTGTTCTGTACCCATGCCTCTGCGTATGCTTGCCAAAGAAGGATTGATACGAACTCAGTGCCACTTTCTTCAATCGTGCAACTAACTGCCTGCAGCGAATGATTGCTCCTTTAAACTGTTATACTAGATCGTTTTACCCGCACCTTTTCGTATACTGTTTAACGTACTCGAAGGTTCTATGCACTTTTCGCTTAGCGCACTTTCTAGTGTCACCAGGTGTAATGCAGCCCACCTTACGTTCTTTTCACTTCTTGCCATTCTCTTGCTGCCGTTGGTCTCAGACTAGGTTAGATGTCACTACTGACTATAGTTCCAAATTTTGCCCGAAAGATACTGTTTGTTCATGAATCCTACCGCGTTCTTTTAGTTCGATGCCTGTCCGGAATACATCTAGATTGCTCGTCACGAAAGGCATTCTGAATTTAGTGGACGAGGGTCGAGCGCATAGCAACTTGTCCACTAAAAATTGATAAGCCCAACTAATACTCCGTTCCTTTCAACGTCTCTCTTTCGGTCACCACTACAACTGGGTAAACCTCATGAATGAGCATTTATTCCTAAACGTTTCACCTCTGGTTCACCACAAATTAGTGAGCACTATTAATGAATCTTTTTCCGGTCCGTTTTTCCTTTGGTTCGTTACAAATTGGTGAACCAGTCCTCAAAACCTCTTTTCGGAACATTTTCACCTTTACTGTCAACACAAATTGAGAGCGAAACTCGAGTCTAGTGCTTCTTTTCGAAAGGGGCCGACTGGAAAGTCTATGGGAATGCGC
>LUCH01000397.1:217357-230756 GCA_013368495.1 Paragonimus heterotremus
GCCAAAACGCGACAAGCGCTCTATTAGTTGAGCTACGAAGTCACCCAGAGGAATTTCACATTTAAACTCAGTAATCCACCCAACCCACTGTGTTACATAGAATCCACCAAATGGTCCAAGGGATTGACCGCTCAGATTGAGTTTTTCAAACTTTTCACACTGGGCTCCAGCAGTATCATTGTCTGGCAGTGAAAATGATTGACTCGGTCGATGACATGAATTAGAGACCGGGCGGACAGTCAAACCAGAAAACCGAATTTATCGGCTAAGAAACGCAGGCTAGTAGGATGTCGCAGCATTAACCTCACCAGTTTACTTACAGTGTCGTCAAATAATACTAAGCCGAGACTATTAGCGATGGGAGAAGCGTTGCAGACAAAGAAAAAAAACGGGGTCACGTGCAAGAAAGGCGTCCGCCCGTGCAATAATTTCATTCAGGTGCTGATCCTTCTCGCTTCTTTCCTTCAGTCGTCGTGTGTATCAAAGTATACACTTCAAATCTTCCTAGGTAGGCACCTGATTATATAACATTGAAATCCTACCAACCAGCAACATGGCCTCTTATTACCATGGTGAACTGGGTCAAAGGAACTAACTGCTTTAAAAACAACGGGATGGAATTCACATACACCACAGTTCGTTCATCACTCATTTAACAAGTTTATTTCTGATAGATCGATTCATTTGGAATGGTGGGATGGTGATATTATCAATGTTCTGTTGAATTCGAATGATATATATATATATATATATATATATATATAATGCCTATTCAAATTTAATAGAATCGCAGGATCTGAAACCTGATAGGCGACAGTCCATGAAGGAAACCGACCCTAACGTATGAGTATATTCATAGTCAAGGTCCAGGAATGCGAATAGGTGGCAGCAAGACACAGTAAGGTATAGATGAAGGAACGATCAAGACCAATGTCTTGGAAAAACGACTAGCGAAGTTTAAATTGTAGTTCTCACGGCTCTATGCTATCTGTCAAGGAGTAAGCATTAACAGTCAACTCAGGTGACAAAGAAACAAGAGACCAGCCAGAGACATGGATTGTTCTTTACCTTTTTACACTTGGTAGCATGGCATCCGAAATGTCCAAACACGTTGGATGTCCAGTTTGTCCACATTCGGAACATCGGATAAACACTTGCGCTTCTCGTTTACAAATAACACAGTGGGCTGAATCGGAGTCACCCGGTTTGACCAAGTTCCTGGATGGAGTGTCAGAATCACGATCTGCTTCCGCTGGACTGCAACTGGTAGACGAATCGTTAGGTCGTTCCGTGGATGTCACAGGCCGGTTGCTGCAACAGGGAATCAAAAAGATGGGCAGTGAACGACACAAAAAACGATGACCAATGCTTCACAGTCTGTGTCCGGAATTAGGTGGGGCATGACAAACCGATATGCACTTGACATGTCTTTATCCAATAACCAACAATCAGGTAATCAAACAACCAACCAACCATGAAACAGTTAGTCAGCAAAGTGACCAGTGGAATGCATCAAACCATGTTTTCGAGACCGTAAAAAACAGCCCACCTACTTAGGCAAATGGCTAAAGAGGACGTAGTAGTTCGAGATTCAGTAAACATCCCGTTGGCCAATAAAAGCAATAAGGATACAACCATGCATCCATAAACGCTAGTTTGCGAACACACGTTGTGCACTAGATCACTTTCTCCTCTCGTCTACTCCATTTTACAAGTGAGGCTGTACTTTTCTATCTAGCTCACTTTATTGTTTGTGCACACACTGCTACATGGTTGCACGCCAGTAAAGCATGGGGTACTGAAGCATTCCTGTCAATGGGTATACCATGAAAATGATGAGCGCGTTAGTCGTCAATTACTCACCTGTTTGGACCAATATTTTTTGAATGACTGTAAGCCACTAGAGCTGTCCAAAACAAAGAAATAAGAATCCGAACAACTGTGATCGGCCGAATGGGAGTTGACGTCAAAAATAATCCCACAACCGTCACAACACAGGTTGAAAATATATGACAAGGGTGTTGGTGAATAACGCGATTCTAAACGCTGATAGTTGACAACAAAGTCGCAAGCAAAACCACTGTTTGATGTACACTTACTCGTGTGATTCGTCCTTTCTGGCTTCTTTGAAGGATATATCTGCATGAGGACGTTCGTCACAGGCGACTCTATTTTTCTGGTCATTAGAATTAACCTCAACAGCTTTCTGGTTGGCTGTGGCTACTCCTATTTCTACCGAAGTGACAGCACGAGGCTGAAGAGAACCAAAACGAAGATTCGTCGGTAATGGAGGTGGTTCACGATGTCGCCTAGTTGGTTGTGAATACAGACAGTGGGAAAGAGGTAAATGCATTAGTTGCTCCGGAGTGTAAACCTCGAAATGCTCTGCGAACTGACCGGGTATGACCGCGACCGGGTAGGCACCATGAGGATGTGGACGTGGCTCCAATAGTTTGTAGCATCGCTGAGGGAAGTGTATTTGCATGGTCTGTAAATCCCAATAACAACGTCGGTTATTGAAGCGTTCAGTGATTAGCTGGTGATTGAAATCGGCTGCAGAATCCAATGCGCGACGTCGAGCGGCCTCTGCACGAGCCTCACCCCGCTCAATTCGAGCAGCCTGTGAGTAACATGTATGCATGGAAGAACGATGGGGCAATAGGAGTTAAGAAAACATGGGAGAAATCAGAATTTTTAAATAACTTACGTAGTGGAAGGTTGTCACACTACTTGAACGTCAGCGAGTCGAGTTTCAATTCCATCGGGGTATCGCAAATAATGTAAACGTTTCGCCAAACTGAGGGTCGAAACCCGAGCAAACACTCGAGACAGTTCAGAAGCAAAGCCGTTCACAATCAAAGTCTTGATCACGGATTCGAGCCCCGGTTGCCACCATTGGTGTTAGAACGCCAAAGTTGCAATTAAATGTTAGTGACGCTCGATTAGCATTAGCAAAAACTCCGTACTACTTATCGGTAGTCAATGGTGCCGTTTAGATTTAAGTGATCCAGCAATATCCGGCTACGTGTGATCTCAAACACCCAATGGCAACAGACGCTTTGTAGTTTAAAGACTAGCAAATAATATCAACTTTTAAAGCGAGTGCGGTAATCCGCAAGTACTAAAAACACGTCCGGACCGCTGAGGTGACGCCTATGAATACTTAGGTAAAATATACTGTGAAAAATGCGGAATTCACGTGAGGGTTTATGTACGGGGTACATTTATCTTATCAAATCAAGTCAGATTCAATGAAAATGGACCTAAAAGGTAAACATAAAAACATCAAATCGACAGAGCATGCGATTAAAAGATTGGACCACAAAACAACGTCCTGCTCAAATAAGGCGTAAGGAGACATTTTTAAATGCAACTTCGGTTCTATGTTTTCAAACGACCCCAACAAAATGATACATAAATTTCATTGTCACATGCTGGAACGAAGTGAAAATGTGTACCAAAGTGATTAGAGAAAGTAAAGTGGAAGTGGGCCTAGACTAACCAGAACGCTAGTGGTCACAGGTACGAACTGTATCATGCAGGGTCCGTCACAGACACAGAATAGGTGAACAAATAAAGCTATAGTTTCAAACGGACTGCTTTCATGCAAGGTTGAGAGCAGCTCAACCTTAGACTAGTACTGCATTTTAAAGGAGCCAAGAATATTTCATGTTAATCCGCTCGAGTATCTAGTTTTAGTCAACATGGTTTACAAGTCTGCTGCAGAATGGCTAGGTCGATTTACACCATTTCAATACTCCAAGCCTGTTCATTTGTTGTCAGGATAGGGGCGGGGTTTAAAAAAAAATACAAATTCTCTCAGCACAAAGGCAAGTCAAGCGTGAAGTGAGGATCAGGCATCCTTAGCAAATACTTAAAATGATGAACAGCTCGAAGAGCGTCCGATCAGTGGTGAGCCCCGACTGAAGGAGAATACTGAACAATTTTAACAGTCTGACCGAATGTGACCACTACAAAAAAATGAAGTCACTAGAAAGACACTGGCTTCTCACTAACGACACCTCAGAACATTGTGCAGGATTGGTATGAACATAGGTACATCCGAAAATAAACTTGCTCGTAAGTGAAGACGACAGCCTTACTTCATACTGACGTTTTTGCAACTCGACTGCTTTCTGGAATCGACGACGACGAAACAGATCACTGAGAGCCGAGTGCACTTCGGGGTAATCCGACTGCAAAAGTCTCATAACGTCATCAGTGCGCAGAGCAGTCAGACCCAAATCTGCTCGACCAATGGGTACAAGGCTCTCTTGTTGTAGCCAAGACCGTTCGTAAGCATCCATAGTGCGTCTAGCCAAGTCCGGATATTTACGTTTGAAAGATTTTATCTATTTAAAACAAATAAAAAGATATCACACAGCCACATAAGCTTTTCATTAGACATCGACAAGACCCAACTGCAAAATATCTGGGTTTCAACTGGACTCGAACCAGCGACAGAAACAGCAAGTTCAAGTGCGGTAAGCGATCTACAAGCTGAGCTTGCAGATCAGAAATTCCACATTTGGACCCGGTTACAAATAGTTAATTCAAATCTATAAAAATTTTTAAAATGAAGTTTTGTAGAACAGAGGTTGGTTAAACCTGGTTTCCAGTTCAGTTTTATCAAGCATGTATACATATCACTTTGGGGTGCAGTTGTAACACATTAGTCATCATTATGCTTATTTAGGGCCCTCCATACTCTTCAGGGGAACTCCGGTTGACCTTCTCAAATGTCTACCACCTCCACGGAGGCTAGCTGATATCCAAACCCAAGTTGATACGGGAATCAAATCAAATTCCCAGTTGTCCTCGTAGAGGTCTAATCTCACCTCAACTACCCGGTCCGGTTAATAGGTGCTTCACAGATACCCATTCCTATTGCAAAACACAGATTAAAATCTCCACAAATACTTCATTCCACATCCTCTTGAACAGTGGCAACATGAAATAATTTGAGAACGCAGTTTTGAAACGCTTGAGGGTTTAAATACAGGTGACTCTAAACTAACAAATCGAGGTTTAAACTCAGAAGTGTATGCCCATAACACGGTCGACTGGTTCAAATTCTCTTGAAAGTGTTTCATAAAGCGAGCTAGCTTTCTTGACTTACGACGAGTGCAATCCGTTTCCTTAGTAGTTTCACTAACAGACGACGTTAATTAAATGCATATATACAACACACAAACAAATAATAACAGAGGTCATCATCATTATCATCATAAACAGCAATACACTCGTGGTCCTCACTGATGTACGATTGCCACATACCAAGTCAGTTTGTAGCCAAAACGGTACTCAACTCTATCGAACTAAGGTACCCATGTTTTTCATGTATTATTCTGCGTACGTGCGATTTTATCATTTTACAATTTTGTGTAGAAATACCGTGAACGGTGGCAACCATTTGTACAGACATAGCAAAAGGTTAACGGACAGCGTTCAGGCGTACATCGTTAGATGTCTTGAACAGTTGTTTGCGGAACCTAGGACCGGTTGGAGGAAAACAATGAAGTAAGGAAATGATATGACACAAAAGAATCAAGCGAGTAGAGTTAGTATGTACTTCTTAGATGAGAGGACTAATGAATCGCGATATCTACGGCGGGAGATACACCAAACATGGTTCAGATTTGCAACCAGTAGCATTGGAACGTGAAACCTCAAATCCTTTGAATTCACCAGCAGTCATCGTAAGCCAGCCTTTTTTCGTTTGCTTGGCGTGTGTCGTGGGGTACTACAAAGGTAATTTCCATTCGAATATTTCCTTCTCTGTAAAATTTCGCCTACATATCCTCATCAGTTGCAGACATCGATCCAGTAAATACGCATGCATTACCCTTTAATAATATACGTATAACCTGTTGAAATCACGTTGATTACCAATGGGGTTTCACAAAACAATACAATGTATTGAAAGTACGTATATGCACTGTGTTCATAGTGGTTCTTGATCGTCATGAGCACTTAAACTTATGTTGACCTGTCCAAACCTCGAGGGCATATATTCCGACTTGGAACATTCACAACTGTTTGAAACCACACTCATCTCTTACAAAGCGTCTACCTGTAAACGGAAATGTGCAGTCTGTTCATGTAAACCTGGACCAGTAACAGATTCGAGTCTACAATTGTACCTCATCGTCATCACTGTGTTACATCAAGTTAAAATAAAACGAAAGAAACAAGAACAATTGAAGCTCCACATTTATGTAAACCTACAATTACCTTTAGATAATCAGCCAATAGTTCTTGGACCATATAAGATTCTTTGTGTTTTTCATTTGGGGATTCAGAGTCGCTATCAGCCCAATCATATTCGAAAATATCATCAATGGACACAGCATCCGTCAGACTGGCGAACGATCCAACACGAGACAGCATTGTTTCCGGTTTGATGCGTGAATCCCGTCGATTAACTGTTAAAGAGTTGACAACACCTGTCTGACTATCACCCTACAGTGAAGTCAAAAAAGTGGGATGGAGCTGAGTTACTTGACCAGAGTTTGTATCCAAATCTATTTCCACACATTTGGTCAAAGGTGTATCCGGCAGGGTATCCATGCTATTCTCCATATCTGAGAGTAAAAAATCTGAATCTAACCTATCCATGATCTGAAGAAAAACAATAAGTAACGCATTTTCAAAATGGATTAACGTCAATTTGATAAACGAACTAACGAAAAATAACGGAAGCGAAGTTGAAGAGTGGACAGTACTAGGACTATCTGATCCATTCAGAAAGTTGAAGACCAAGCAAGCAGAAAGACACTGATTCACTGGATCGGTTGTTTTCCACTAATCACCCTGTGATTGCCACTAAGACGCGAACTGATGCGCCTCGTCGAAAGGTCCTATCAGCTTGTCTACTTCGGAAGTGATAGTACCGCAACCAACCAGACGAGAAATAATTTGCCTGACTGACTCAGGCATGAAATGAGTACAAAAGCATAAAGTTTAAAGAAAATCGATTGCAACATTAGCGAAAATGAAACAATACGAGGCCCCGATCTGAGGCTACATGAATCTCCGCCTACGAAAGAGGGTCGTCCGGAACATGATAACTGACCATACGTCAGCCGTTCCTCAAAATGTTTGGGCTAGTTGGTGAAAAGTGGGTCATTTTTCACGTCTGGATTCACTAACACTCATTTACTTAAGCATTCCTCCAGAACCCTCATGAACATAACTAGAACATACTGTGCCTCGAAATGCCGCTCACCGTACGATGACGTGGAATAACCTGAAGAAAGAAACATCGGAAAGGTTCAAAATGGGAAAAGAAGGTTGAAGCAAAATTAAGAGTGTAATGATTGCAATTAAACCACTGACTGCGACAAGTTATTTCGGATAGCCCTTCAAAACAGTGATCACAAGGACACAAAACAGCCGAACGACTTTTACCCACTTATTTGGCAAAACAGTGATTAAGTCGTCGCCTGACCACTCTACAATTTTACCCAACTGTTAGAGTGCCAACCAACAGTATACCAGTAACCAAAATGAACCAAAAAAGAGTACTGTTATTCACAAATAAAACAGTTCGGCTTTGTTGGAAGTTTAAACAAGTGGTGTTCGCCTTGTATATTTAGTTCATCTACAATTTACTCCCCACAAATCGCTGCTGTATTACAAATAAAGACAATCAAAGGTTGCTCGTTTCGCGACCCTGTGTTCATTTTGACTTCGCCGGTCTTTTACGGGTGCAAAACTGACTGCTGTCGATATCTACAGAAAAAAAGACAAAACTGCTGCGATACAAGCCAGTACCACAAAAGCGACAACCCATTAGCCGCACTGGACGTTCAGCCGATTTGTGTCCAGACCCCCTTCATCAGTAACAATGACACACAAATGGCGTTTCCGGATTTCGCGGCCATAACAGTATTACCCAATGCACTTCTAACTTCAACTCAGCCGCCAAGTAAGCCATTACAGAATATACCAGTCCCCGAGGATGCAAAGCAGCTTCAAGTCTAAAAGACATAATCAACTACTTGAGTTGCAGAAACAATTTGCATTTTGAGACTGCAAAGCTCATTCCGAAGTACTAAGCAGAACCCGGGGTAGCATCTAGCGTCTTTTGTGCTGTTTGATAGCAATCAAACAGCAACATATTGTTGTCAGCATAATCAAGATCAGTTGGTCTTCAGCTAGACAGAAAGTCCAGTCCAGCATCTTGTGAATACCGCAGACGGTGCTTCATTATTAAGTATATGAAAAAGTTAACCAAAAATGCTGACGTACGCCGTTCCTGATGCTGAAACTGTCAGACAGTTCAATGTAAACCCTATCCTCAGCTGAAGTATGGGAATAGAGCGCTGACAGTGTGTTCACATACCTGGGCGATACAAGCCTGCGTGTAATCGACTCTAGAAGTGTAGATAAACCCACCGAACCAAACGTACCCTTATAGTCGACAAACACGCCAACTGTTGGGCGGCGGTATACATGGCACTGCTACGGAATTTGGCGGAGTACAAGTTTAATCAGGACAGAACGTTTCAGCCACTTCGGGTGGCTTTCTTCAGGAAGTGACGGAAACGCTGAGTATTACAACTTGCTCATAACGTTGTTACTTTCATTCCATCTAGTAATGGCATGTTAAACACGACGCCTAAACTGCTTGAATTCAATTGTACTATTGTACTATTTTTCTCCGACCTCCAGGGTTGCTGTGAGCTGGCGAAATGTAATGGATGCTAATAACCTAGTAAGGACTACGGTCAAGTTAATTCCCTTGTAGTTTTATCGAGGGCTCTCTTGTTAGGTATGGGAAACAGTAATGAGTGACCCAGTCAGAAAGAACATTCACAGTCGTCTACACACGTTGACAACTGAGTAGAAGCCTCAACTAATGCCCCTCACTTTAGTTGAGAAGTGCCGGCACGAGATCATCAGGGTCGGCAACCCCATTAAGTTTGAGAACCAAAATGTAACGGCGGACCTCAGTCCTAATGGGTGGTTCCAAATCTACCGACCAGGGTCCTGCATTACAAATAAGTGGCGATAGCACAGTAAAAGCAGGAAGCCTGTTAAATTGATGCTCAAACTTCTGGGCTTATTATGGATGAGTGTGCCATGTGATTCGCTGAAAGCTTCACTAACAGATCGCCATTTGGGACCAGTAGGAAGAATAAGCTTGAGCATTCTGCTGGTGTTGCCTGAGGCAAAAGTAGTTTCCATTCCCTTCACTTTTTCTATTATGCGGACCTCACAATTGGCGATCAGGCAACGCTTCAGCCTACTATGAATATCCCTCCAGAATCTATTGACTTGTCAGGAGGGATGTTCCTTCCGGCATCTAACGAATTTAGGGATTTCTCTGAGATCCAATATTTGTTTAACCCACAAGCCCTTGTCCCACATGCTACACTGCTTGTTTCATGAATAGCCTGAGATTTGGGTCCAGTAACTATCAGGATCATCAGGATAATATATGTTAAGCCCGCTTTCAAAGCCAGTTTGGTACTAATGTTTTACCGACATAACCAATTTCTTAACAGCTAGCCGTTATTATCGATGAGGTCTTTGCCCAGCAAAAGCATGGGCAGTGTGGCGGCATATCAACGCATGATCTGAATTCAAGTAGGTGCTCCAATAAGAACCACAGTTCTGAATCGAACCACGCCACTTATAATTATCTGAGACCAGGTGTGAATCGGAGAAGGGGACACGAAGTATAACAATGATGCACACGGTGCTGACTAAAAATGCGTTCAGCGCACAGTTGCGATAGTCACTCGCCATTATACAACCTGGAAGTTCACAGCTCCGGTCAGAATGACTATATTAGATCTACGTGTCGGTCGAAGGAGAGTGGTGAGATCCGAGCAAAAGGCATCCTTGACACCGACGTCACTACAATCAGTTGGAGCATAAGCAGACAAAATGAAGATTTATGGAGGTTTTGCGTCTAGAGCTGGCTTTAACAAAATCTTCCAAGCGGACGGCGCAAGGTCTACTGGTAACAGGAGTCCAACCTACCAATGAGGCTATGACTATCGTGCTGATGACTATACCAACTCCGGCCTGACCGGCAGCTGCGGTCGTGGAATCATCTGCAATGTATGACCAACATCGGGAAGACAGTGCGGATGCTGTTAGTTCTATAAGCTGACTAATGTCCTAGATTCTGATCCCCGAATTGTAGCAGGTGTCGACATTCGACGAGTATAACGTACGTGCGAGAGCAGCCTGTTTAAGAGTGCAAACGTTGAAAGCACCTGTATTAATTACGTTCCTAAGTCTAACCAAGGGAGGAGGGAGGCCTGGGGCTAGAGAGTAAGAGATAGTGCACACTGGGACAGTGTTACAATGATAAGCTATATCTACTGTGAGAACTGTAAAGTCCCAATGAGTGGGAGTGGTCTGAATGCTAAATTTGATAGGACAGCGGCGGAGAAGGGTAGGCAGCAGCAGATTTTCGTTTATCCACATTACTGTATGGAGCAGACAAGGCGACCCGGCTTATACGTCGAAACGGCCCATTAAGTATGGAAATAACAGTGTTGTGAGTATTAATGGTTGTGTGTGGGCGGAGATACTGTCAAAACGCCCTGACCTAGACAACCGCATGGTTAGGGTACTCAACCAAAGCCTTTGGCTCAAAAGCCTGTACCTCAAAATACTGGGTGGGTGGCAATGTACTGGAACTGGTACTTATTCGGGAAAGGACACCAACTGTCTTGTAATCCCTCAACATGAAGGATCAGGATACTGTGGTTTGCCTGATTGGTATAAGTGACGTTGTCGATGTGACCGTCACACCGTTCAGTTTAGCCCAGACGATGCTCATCAGATTACAAAAGCGACTGTGAGCTAGTCTACGAGCCGCAGATCAATGACACATCGGTGATATTCTTCCTCACGGCCATATACCCAGTGGTGCAACCGATGATTCTGAGTTCAAGGTCACTGCCTCAATGAACTATAGGGTAGTGGAAATGGACGGAAAGTGGAGCTGCAGGAATTGAGGGAAGAAAATCATGCGCTAACAAAGCAGACTTGTGTGATAAAAACGACCGGCGACGGGATAAGAATGAGGGCATTTTCCCCAACCCCGATCAGTTTGTTCAAGAAGTGGGAATACTCTCTCAAGGAAAGCAAATAGTCATCGCACAATTCTCGTAACAGTTCACTGGATAAATCCACGAGGCACACTGAAGAGTAGATACGTTCGGAAGGCCAGGTATGTCCAGATTGCATACTGAAGTGTGACTTTCACAGATGGTACTAATCACAAGTGAAGGTACGATGCTGTTGTCAGAACTTCCAGAAAGGCATTAGTAACTAGTCACCACCGAAATGTTCACACATAGGGGCGAACAGTAACTGGTTATGGTGGACTATGTCTCGGAGTATTTCAAAACATTGTCTACGCCATATCACTGGAAGTACAACCTTTAACAAGTTGCATGCTCAGCTTCCTCACTATGGCATAGCAGAGGTATTTTTCGCTGATAATGGACCTCAGTTTATGTGAATGAAATTCTGGGTGTTTCCGGGAGTTGGAACATCGGCCAAGCAGTGTGTACCACAGGCAATCGAACTAGAAGGCTGAAGCTGCATTTAAGGTTGTCGACAAACTGATACAAGTTGCCTAAGAGACAACGGAAGGCACCTATGATCTACAGAAAGAATAAACATACTTAATGGGAACATCGATTACAGTGCGACGCAGTAAGTGTCTGGAAGGATAACGTGGATAAAATTACCAGTGGCATCTGAACTGATGTGCTACGACATATTTGACGAGTCAAGTGCTTAGCAGAACCCACAACTACATAGGCAGCAAAAAAAACGCTATTAGGATCGCGGAGTTGGGAAACTGACAAGCCCTAAACCAATAGGCGAGTTGTGATTCCAATACACCGCTGACAGCCCGAACAATGGACGGGTGGTGTGGCGATCAGAGACCGTGGGTATAAGTTAGGTCAGGTCAGAGAACATGCGGTGGTTTCCAGGAAGTGTTCAGTTTCTTGTGTTTAAGTGCAAGCTCCACGGATCCCACCGTGTTGTAACAGCTGAAGAAGACAAAGCTTCACACCATTTCATAAGAAAAGCACCTTAGGAGACCGCGCGATTATGGCCAGGAGAATCGTAGACTAATGTGGCAAACTTATCAGGCTCTTTCTAGTTATCTCCTTCCTCTCTTCTCGTAAAAGCAAACGAGGAAGTGGTTTTTACGTGTATGTATACGAATTGTTTGAGTTCGTTTAACAAATTACTTACTAGTAATATAATTATTGGAAAATAGAGAGTTAGTTTATAATACTTAATCGCATACCCTTGCTTACAAGCGATATCAGTGGCAGTGAAGTGAACGTCCTCCGATACTTAGTCTACCGAGCTGACTCCGCATGAAAGAGAATGGAGGACTATGCGATGTGCTTTAAGCAGAACCTCCCAACACAAAGGTGAGTGAGGAGTCTGAGTCCTCTGACAAATGTGAGGCTCTGTGGCTCCCAGTAGCACTGCGTGACCAAGACTTACTCGCAGTGGTAGTTATTTATAGATCTCCCTCATCCAATATTGTCGATGATAGTGCTGTTGTCGTAAGCCTAGAAAACTACTTAGGATTACAGCTTTTTTTCAACTACTCATTACGGGAGCCAACTGATAGGCAAAGTGATCATCACGCAGCCAATTGGACACAGTAACCACTCCTTGCTCGCCTTTGGTCTCATCTATTACTGGTTACAATAATCAGCAAAAAACTCACGGTTTTAAATTTCAATCAGGCTGATCTTAATGACCTGAGAAGCAATCTACGGTCACACCTTGAATATAATATTGAAGATCTGAACTATCACGCGTCTCGTGCCGCACAAGCTATGCACTTTCTTACTGCCCACCTCTTCCGCACAGAATACACTGTCTCTGACGACTTTTCCCAATTATTTACGTGGCATAGACTAATGGGAAACCCAGAAAACGAAAGAGGTTTCCACACTGTTCAAAATAGGTGTAGACGGGAAATCTGGGAGCACACTAGACTTGAACAAGAGAAGATCCTCCTAGGAGCTCGCGCAAACAAAAGCTTCGTCAACCGAAAAGGAATAAGTCTTAATCTCCTGCTCTGCATCTGTCGGAGGGAGACTCCTTTTGACTTCCTAGTTATTGTCGAGTTACTTACGGAGTACTATTCGATGTCCTTCAATCTTACACTGCCGAACTGTTGCTCTCCTCTACCACGACAGAGCTTTCGGCAACCACTCCTTACCGCTGAGTTGTCTGCACTGGACGCTGGGAACCTTTAATTCAAGATTATCAGAAAAACGGTGTAGCGAACAAGCCCGTTTTCGGTTATTCATCATCAGGCCAATTATATTACATTTATATATAAAGCAGAGTTATCAGGCGAAACGAACGAAAACAGGTAGAGAGTTTA
>LUCH01000398.1:12818-29134 GCA_013368495.1 Paragonimus heterotremus
AGGTGTAGGCGCCTTGATGTTGTATGTTTGAATATAGATGTAGTTATTTTTGGTGGTTAGGTCCATCCCCTCCCCTTCTCTTTTTACTCTCTTCTCAAATCGATTTTTTCTTTCTTTTTTCTCTTTCTTAATTGTGTGGCTGTTAAACATCAGTGTGAACCACTGATGTATTGCTGTCTATAATGATGGTGATGGTGATCAGTTGGATTTATCTTTTGTACTCCGGTCCTTATGCACGTGGGACGGACATGTCAGCTGCCACCGCATTCGGCTGTTATAAACGGAACGTCAAACACATTTGATAACAAGGAGAATATTTTCTCTTCCGATATGTGTATACGGTGTTAATGAGCACTATCCACCGCTTAACTCGAGTCTAGTGCTTCCTTTCGAAGTGTGCTAGGGAAGAGTGTGTCCGAATGTAATACTGTCACCAAACGTGGGTGGTGTTATTTTTATGGCAGTCAGAATTACAGGTTCATAGGTTGTTACAAGAGAGAGAAAAAGCTTCTCGATTGTGCGTTCTTTTCTCTGTTGGTTGGGAAAAATTACGCCATACTTTTTACAGATGTATAAACGTGAACGGAAATGAAGAAGAAAATTCGGTAGATCTTCCAGACTGCAATCCTACCACCAGCGAGCGTTAAAACGTTGACACAACGCACCATCAGATATACACCTATAACGGTTTATCTCTGTGAGCTAAAACGGAGGTTGTCTCTCCGGTATGTGTCTATGGTGTAGTAGAGTTTTAAAATCCTCAGTCGATTCGACTTTGGTCACGTAGTTGGGTACTGCGTTCCATTGCTAACAGATCTTGAGGGTGAAGCAGTTCTGGTTACATAGTAACCTGTTGAAATTGAACGACAAATTTTTTCTTCGAACAGTTAGCTTAGACAGTTCAAATCTTTCTCTAAGGTTTGCACATCTTTGGACAACGTTAAATCTCTTCAGGGTTTTGTGCCGTTGCCGTACAGCAGAATTCGTGTTTTGGACACTGCTATGCTGTTCGACACTGGTGAATGTGAACGACAGGGGTGTCGAAATGAATGCTTGCGGAACACCTCTGATGACTGAGAAACCGTCTCATAACTCATTTCACTCTGACGTTGAATCTACGCTCAGTGAGGTAATCCCTTAGTCCTCCGACTAAACGCTTACTGAGACAACACTTGTGGAGTTTGCGTAACAGAATGGAATGATTAACTCTATCTTAACGTTTGGATAAATCAAGACAGATCATATAAATGACCAGTTCTACGTTAGCGGCTTTCGCCGGTAAGTCACGAGCGATCAGCAAGTTTGTGACATATGACTGTCTTTCGTGTGATTCATGCTACTCGTTGGTAATCAATGTGGGGCCTGCTGTCATCACCCGAAGAGAGTCTTCTCATCTCTATTACTTTTCAGGCTGTGTAGAACCATTGTTTCGTAGTTTACTGAACCTTTGTACCCATCTTTGAAGATGGGTGTGATTGTGGACTTTTTCTGGGTTTTCGACAAACGGCCAATTGACAAGAAACACTTAGAAAATCCCGTTTACCTTTCGGCTAATTATTTGCACATCTTTGCGCTGCGACGGGTGATATATAGTCTGAACCAAGTGAATTGTGTGCTGGTAGGTTCTCTAATTTCAATCTGACTTGTGACGCTAAAATTTTAGACAACTTAGTTAAGTTGTCAGGTATTTGCTCGATGGTTGTTTGTACAGTGTAGTTGTGTGCGCTTACGTACTGGTTACTCAGAGAGCTGACCGCCTGTACATGTGTATTGGTAAGTCTGCCTGAGGCTTGAAGATGGGAATTACATATCTTATTCCCTATGTATGATACGACTTCATTACAGAAAGGTTTAAATTCATTTTCTGTTTTGAGTGGTTTCGTGTTGATGATGAAACCGGTCCCCTTTTTTTACAGCAGACATAATACGATTGCGGCTCATGACATAGTCAACAAATGCAATTTCGGTCTGTTCAAATTTGCACCTTCCCCATGCTAAACGTTTTAGTGTAATCAGGTGTTTGTTCCCGTTTGTAGGCGTCCCGGTTTTATAGTAAGTTGGGGACACTTTACTGGAACATCGTTGCTTGCAATATCGGAACTTTCCCTAACAATTATCTGTCATCGAGGATCCACGCTGAACATGTCACTGGAGCTGGGCCATTTAACTTTGTTAGACTGTGTCCTCGTCTCTTCGGAATTCGCTTCATGATTGGCCTTTAGACTCATTTCTTATTTTTGTCCAGTTGCATATGACTAACTAACTTGCATTGTTCTGAGATCGATGTGTCTAAATGGGGCTGTAATTTCTAAATTTCCTTTCATATCAACGTCGTTGATAAGAATGCAGTCCTAATAAGGTGACTTTTGACTCACTCTCAACCTCGTGTAAGTCTGATTATGCTGAAGTAGTCCAGGTCCCGTTACTGCTTTAGAGAATTCCTCGGCGGAACAAGACGTTGCAACCTTGGTGGAATTTTTGAGAATCTAACTACCGGCGGTTAAAATCTCATTTTTACTGTTTAGGTGTAACCTGTAGATGGTGTTCGGTGAAGTGCTTCATGCAAAGCTTCGTCGGCAACTCTGTGTAGAGAATAGCCCACCAATGAAACAGGTAAAGTTTGGGATAACACTAACTACTTGTCACACTGATTCACGACGATTCAGAACCGCTTTGTCACGAATGCAGTAGAACTTTAGATGTGACTTTAAACAAAAGGCGACACCACTACCGATTTTCCCACCACTTCAAAACACCGTCGTACAGGGGATAAACGATTCACTGATCCGCGTTTCCTGCTTGCACCAGGTCTTTGTGATATCTACTATAAATAAATTTTGTTCAGTAGACACGTTTCTATGCTCGTCCAGCTTGTTGCTGATGAAGCCACATTGACTTAGAAACAAAACCAGGAAGTGATTTAACTGTTTGTATCTAATTAGCGGGCGAATTTATTTCGTCAAAACAGAGAGATGTTAACATTTCGATTCGCTCTCATCAGTCGCCAACGTAAAAATAGCAAATTTTATACAAACTGCGTGTAGCAACAACAATTGGATGAACCAACCCCATAGCTCTGGCTTTTTACGCGCTAATAGTTCAATCAATTCCACGGCAAGGAGATTGATTGCGTCAACGCCTTCTGTGCACAGAAAACTGGCCGATGTTCTGATGCACGAAAATTCCAATTGGATGGCAGGCCTAATAACAATTTCTTGATTGAAAAACAGGTATCAAGGAAACTATCAATATTGATGCTGTGTGGATATATTTCTGAGGTTCACTATAGGAAACTGAAACCAACAGGCACACAAACACCGAGGATGAGAGGTTCGTCAAAAACCCATAAGATGGGTATCTCACTACGATCGATATTTTCTATGAGCAATTCGGCATACCACAAGCTGGCGCGATGCTTAGTGGACATCCTTAAACCCGTTCGTGAATTGTCATCACCTAATTGTGGCCGTACTTCCTTTGGGCTAGCGGAAATTTGGGAGAACAATTCAGTAAGTCCACAAATGATGTACTCGGTTGACTTAGACTCTTTACTTACTAAAGTACCGCTGCGTGAAGTCGTTGGATTTTTATGTGATTTTATTTTTAATCAAAATGTAAATGTAGGTATTCCACTGGATCTTCTTAAGGATCTCATTTTTGTTTGTACAGAAAACGCTCCGTTTGAGTTCGAAGGTGTTAACTATAGGCAGATTGATGGTGTAGCCATGGGTAGCCCACTGGGTCCCATATTGGCGGATGTATTTTTGGGAATGGTTGAAAGGCAGTTGCAAGAAAGGATTTCGGGGGTCCTGCTTTACAAACGTTACGTGGAGGACGTTTTAGTTTTTACTGATGAATGTGCTTTTACTTCGTTTTATTGCTATTTGAACTCTCTCCACCCAAACCTCTCTGTATCTTATGAGGTAGAACTTAATAGTACCCAGCAGCCCAACTACGTATCCTGCTAAGCACTAGAGGCTTGGCTTTCCGTAGCGATGATACACATTCAGCCGATTAGTTTGTCTCCCACTTAATATACCAGTTCAGTTGCAGTTGCAATGACGTCTACATAGGCAGGACAGATTGACGCTTGCATCAACGTATGACGGAGCACATTCCTATGTGGTTATCAACGGCAATCTCATAAAACGACTTACTGACTGTAACAAGATCGAAAACTCTGGCTTCATCGATCGCCAAACACAACAATCGGTCACCTAGTTGACGCTGTTAAGTCGTTCAAGATATTGTTACATAATCGCAACCCGAAACTGTTGGCGATTACCGAGACAATGCTAATCAAACAACATCGGCCAGTTTTCTGTGCACAGAAGGCGTTGACGCAATCAATCTCCTTGCCGTGGAATTGATTGAACTATTAGCGCGTGAAAAGTCAAAGCTATGTGGTTGGTTCGTTCAATTGTTGTTGCTATACGCAGTTTGTATAAAATTTGCTATTTTTACGTTGGCGACTGATGAGAGCGAATCGAAATGTTAATATCTCGCGATATGTCTTCTCTCTGTTTTGACTAAGTGGAGTAAGGGAACTCAATGTTTTGAATTCGTTTCAGACAAATCAGCGGATGAGAAAGACTGAGTCCAAAATCTGCAATCCTAATTGCGTAATGTTCAACTTGAAATTGGCTAAATCCTCGACTAGTCAGTTTCTTGATCCGTTAGAATGGCATCTGGTTCCAAACTTAAATCACTGGTTTGATTCGTCCATTTCGCTCAGCTACCTAAGGAGAACTAGTAGCTTTTAATCAAAGCTGTATTTGAGAAATCACTGTCCTCTCCCTAATAGCCCAAGTTTTTATTAAGAAGACACGTCCATTTTCTGCCATAATGTGCACTCCATATAAACAATCCATAGTTAGCCTTTTGTTCTTATCGAGAGGTCTCAAACGAACTTGCAGAAAACATGGATTTCGTTTGGTTGCGTTCATTGACGGTAAGTTCTCTGCTGTAATGTCTGGCTTACCAGTTATACTCTAGAAATGTGAGTATCTAGGCGTAGTAAAGGTTAGTTGTGCAATGTTTGAATCACCAAGGTGCATAAGTCCTTTCGTGAACGTCCTTTACACATCATTCTGGCGAGCTACAGTGAACTAGTGAACTCTATCGGACACTCATTGAACAGTATTTTCGTTCCCCTAATGCTGTAAACGTCCGAGGAATATGGTGAATCAATCACGGAGTGAAAGGGCATTCGAAGAACTGGAATTTTTCGTCTTGAGGTAAACAGAATCATAGGAATTTATCCTAAAGCATAACATGCCTGATACCCCCACTACTTGCCTTAAAGTCATATCAGAAGACCAGTGTAAAAGCTTGTTGTCCCTATCGAAATCGTGTGTAACAAGATGAAAAATTCATGGGTATGTATGAGATAAACGGCGATCTACAAGATATACTGTAGTCAAAGGGTTGAAGAATGGTTACCAATAGTAGCAATCAAAGTCACCAGGTGAGAGTAGGTAAAACATATTGAAGGCTAGCACGTAATTGTTCTCGGGATTCTTATCCATTACGGTTGGCGAGATTCGTTTACCCTGAGAAGAGGGTGTTTTTGAATGAAAAACTGTGGATTCCTGACACTTAAACATTACACTAACAATGCCCAAGTGGCCTCTGGGAGGTTTAAAAGATAGTTTTCGAGCAAATGTTGTTGTCAACATTTCGTTTAATCTGTTCAGGCATTTAATCAAAACGAACACTCCAAACATTGAATAAAGATGCATATAGCGTGCAATCGGACGGATAGGATGTCAGGGACCGAAAGTTCACAACTAAACAAGAGACACAGTGTGAGTCAGTCATTTTTGAGTGTACAAAACTGGTCTTCGATACCTGATCAATAAAGCTTCACTGTTGACCACAAGGTTCGGTTTCGAGTTACTTAGTGATACAGGGGATGAATTAATCGTATTCACTGTGGCCAGTCATCTGGATGTCCTTGGCAATCAGCCGTGCTAATGCTTTGTTCCACAGAATTGATCAACCACTTAGAGGATATATTCCTATATTCGCTGATGAAGGCACCGATCCGTTCCGCTTTTATAAGCATCATTGCAACTACTAATGAACTGGTGTACATTGTGAGAGGCAGAATGATCAAATGAAAGACGTTTGGTTTCTCCCAGACAAATTCCCCGGGTTGATTGTAGGGGGCACAGTTTGGCTGATTGATGAGTTTGAGATAAGGCGAATTGCAGCTTATGCCCAATTATGTTGATCAAATGATCTCCTCTAACTGTATGAAAACATCCTTTTTTGGGGGACAGTGTACACAGTTGGCTTTATGTGCTTCAGTTTGATATGAATGCTAATAAACGTCTTAGAATATTCATTAGGAACAGTTGTGCGGATAGACTGCAACATGATTCAAAGTTTGATCAATTATTAACCAATGTTTTTGTACTTCCTTGGTAATTCATTTCTTAACCACTGCTGTTTCTTATATTCGAAAGCCGTTTGAGTGCAACGGAATTTTTTCGGTGGAAATAGCTGTTTAATGTAGTTGCGTGATGTCACGAATGTGGTTCCTCATTACCCGCTCGATGCTCTCATCAATTATGCACGTTAGTTTGGCGATTCGGCAGAGGTCGAACACAAACTGTTAGTTTGTTTTCCGGTTCTTTTAAGGGGACACACTGACTTTACGCACCATCACAACAGGTGAATGTACTTTCACCAAGGTGACGTGCACTAAATGAGGTTGTATTTGTGTACTTATTTTTATTCTTCGATACGAACTTTTATATCCTGACTGCTTGAATTCAGCCGTAGGGTTTCACCATTTATTCTCCATCCTTCCTGTTTTTAGTTCTAAACTGGCACGTTCCGTGCATATGTATTGTCGTCAGCCAGTAATGCATTACTGTTTTTGATGATGACAGTGGACTATTGTCGTCCCAGTTCTTTAACGGAATTATTTGAGAGTGATGACCACCAAGAAAGCCACAGCTTTTGTTTGCACTGTTTTGACATACACGGGGGATTGTGGTTTTTATTAGTCATTGCTCCGGCAAACTAGAGAATGCGTTTACTGGCTCCTTGCAATGTTTTGTACGTAAACTTGGACTGTGTGCCGTATCCCTGTATGTATCTTATCTTTGGTGATGTTGGATGTCGTTTATGAACTCCTATACAAGTGTCTGGCATTTTCGTTGGTATTTCAAGCCATTTGGGGGCATTCCGTTTGATGCAGACGACTAATTGTGGGTTCGACCGTCTGTGTGACCCATATTGCAGCCAAAGGAGTAGTAACTTTTTTTTAAAGGTTATTTAGAAGCCACTTCTGTATGAACGGGTGAATTGTCACTGGATGAAGATCATCATGAATGTTAATGTATCAGGGTTAACTAGTGTTCTTTGTTTGTTGCATCTCGCCTTTATTCCTGCGTGTTATTTTTTGCATTTTGTGAGTAATAAGTTTTGTATCTGTCGTACTGTCGTGATAGTATCTTGGCGCGTTCCATTGCCTAGCGAATGCCTATTAAACGTACGGCTAGTGCTTCTTGGTTGTGATCCACTTTCATCTGGTGATTAGCCCGTACAGCTCTGTTTCTGTTGGTTCACATCTTCGTCGAAGCTTAGAGGTCACTGTCTGTGGTGATGCATCCTTGGGAAGAGGTCGCAAGGCTAATTATTTTTGCAGTTATACCAACTCGGGCGCTTTATTTGATAGGACCAGTAGTCGACTAACGAAAACTCAGGTGGTATTCGTGAACTCGTGCCACATTCGCCGCTTGTCATTAATGTACAGCGTGTAATGTCTGTTTTCGCCTACTTATTCTCTCTATCAGCCATCTTTGCTTCGTGGTGCTAAATTGGAATTCGGGTTCTTTTTAGACGTGTGTCGTAATAATCGTAATCCATAGCGTCTCGGTGACCCTTCTGTATGGCTGCCAAACATGGCCTGCTGATACTAATTTGCGTTCATCCTTTTCAGAGTTCTTGTCTAGCTGCATTGATTTTTTGTTCTTGTTCATTTTGTATCCGAATGTCACAGCGCTGGTACCAGGCTAACGATTTGTATCGACCTCTGTAAACTGACTCATCCTGTTATTTGTTTCTCTCATTAGCTCTTGTTGATTGTAATTCACGCCCGGTCTATGTAACGTTTCAATCGTGTAGGCGGTTTTCATTTTCTGATTTCTCCCACTATGTTTGACGTTTTGAACGTCTTCGTGTTCCATGCACTCTAAACGAACGTACACATGTACGCATCCTATTACATTTTGTGTGCATAATTTTTCGACTGTCGTTCGTTCATTTGGTCTTGGCTTTCTGTGCTTACCTCCCCGAAAGGCAAAAGCCCAGTTCAAACGCCGCAGTACAGCCAATCAAGTAGAGATTCACATCCCTGTTCCATCGGACGTGGACTCTCCTCGCTTTAAAACGACCATGGGCAGTGCCAAATACATGCCGGAGACTAATATGGTCGTCTGGACGATTCGCAGTTTTCCGGGCGGAAAGGAGTATATTTTACGTGCCAGTTTTGGCCTTCCCTCTGTTGAACGTGAACAAGAAGTGGAGTCCAGACCGCCTGTATCGGTGAAGTTTGAGATACCTTACTTCACCGTGTCCGGATTACAAGTAAGACGAATTGTATTGCATGTAGTGTTATCCTAACACCCTCCAGAGCCCCGGAAGGAGCTGGTGAGGTCTTTGCAAACTATTTTCCCAGTGACCGCTAACGAGATGGCGTATAACTGTGTCGATTTTCGTTTATCGGCATATGCACACTCGAAATTACTACCCATGAATAGGCATCGAAATATCAGGCTACCATGGAACGGTGGTCTAAACACTTATTCTTTGATCTACCACTCGCGAAAACTTTTCCTAGCTTCCTCTGGGTCCGTGTCAAGTGTCTGTTTGATTGCAGACCAGTTAGGAAATGGTTGATGGGTTTAAGCCTGTGGGAGAAGTAGGCACAATGAGCGATTAAAGTGCCGCGATTTCATCTTCCTATGGCACCTTCCGTTTGTTTCGACGTCAGTCGAACACATGTACTGTTTTACATACTTGTATGAGCCGATATGGGTGCTACAATTCTCAGCTCCATGGTCGACGTTGTGGTCGCTAAATAAGTTCCAGCGAAGTAGTTTTTCCCTCCGTTGGCATGTTCATCGACACTTCATTACTTCTGTTAGTTTCTCTCTCGTCTTCGCAACTTTCTCCCAACTATCTTATAGACACATCTGTTTCCTTATGCTTGGATAATGTTATCATGCTTAGTTGGTCAGACTTCACGTTAACAAGCCAAATTGGTTAATTTTTAGTTTCTACATGTTTACTGGTGTGTGACACTTCCGATCACATGTGGGTTAGAGATAGTGAAGCCATCCAGACTCATGGGACCTACGACCGTGCGATTGGTAGCACTGCGAAAACTTGGTGGTCAACTACAAAAGTTCGAGGACTTAATTCAATTTCTTCGTGTTTTTTCGAGCGTTGTCAGTTTTCAGACAACGGTACTAGTTATTCGAGTTTGCTGCCTAGTGGCTGATTGTGGATCACTTGCTATCACTTGCTCTAAATCCTCAATCTTAACTCGGTTACCCGAAATGCACTTCGGGGCTGCCTTCGTTGCGGAAGAGTCCCAGTGAAGTATGTCGCTCTGTTGAAGTCATATGCTTTCTCCGAGCGCAGAATACACATTCGAGAGCAACTGTTTCGAGCGTTCCCCACTTTAGATGACATTCGCCACCAGTGTCCAATGTTCTGGAGAGTGCACTCAGAGGTTCCGAGAATCTCGTAGTGGAGCTTCTATCGGGTGGTAAGTTGAGTACGCGTACATCGTCGTCTTACTTAATTCCTCAGCGAAGATAACACAGACCACGGTATGTCTGGTTTGTATGAAATATATCATGCACCTCCAAGTGGTAAATTATTGTTGCAAAGCTGGATTCACTGCGAACCAGTCCTTTTTGACACATGAAGGTCACTGGAACCAGTCAATCGCTGCACCTCCCTGGATGGTTTTGTTTCATCCGTTTACTATTGCTGACGAGTCGTTCACGAGGATAGGGAAATCACAATACATTAGGCAGTACATTTGTCATTGCAGGCTCGTGCGATTGTCTGATTGAGGCAGGCTATACAGAGCGTGCGTGCGCTCGGTTGCCAAGGCCAGCAACAGTCTGAACCTTATCACTTACGCGCACCACTCAAACCTGAAATTGATAGTATTGATGAAGTGCCATAGAGCACTCGACTCGGACTGTGTTCCTCCGACCTTCCTACAGATGACGGAGATGGAGATAGTTGTCCATCCTGTTCGATGGGATTTAAAATACTGAAGAAGATCATTCCTCCTGAGAATCACTCTTTAAAGCCCCAAACGCCTTATCATAGTCAGTTTATCTCTGTCTAAATATCGATCTAAGGAATGTTGTGAATGATAGGTTTAATTGTGCCCTGTGAGTCGTGCACATTTTCGTTCCCAGGTTTTGCTCGACACAAGGTCTCTCTGCCATGTAACACACGAGGTAACTTGTGGATGGAGTACTGTTAAGTTGTCCAAACGTAGAGAAAAGGGTTACCGACGATGACACGTTTAGTGGTTGGCTTCTTTGCCATTGAACTATCACTACCTGCAGATTATCGTTCAGTTTCATGTATAGGTACAACAAACATCTGTTTCTCCTCACTCAATTGTGCACTTAGGTCAGTTTGTCTAGATAAAAGTACCGGAGCAGTTCAGACATGGATGCACAAACGTGCCTTCAGTTTGGCGGTCTGATCGATGCGAATGTGCTAGACGCTTCGCTACCGATCACTAACCATTGATGGACAACTGGTCATTGGGTCAATCACCGAGGCTTATTTCAACTTTCTCAGTATCGATGCGACTGAATCCACATTTGTGAGGTCGTGAAAGACTAGCTATCGTTACATCTTTAATGTTTTGGCAGGTTGTGTTCGGAGCGGTTTTTAAGTGTTGTTCAGTGAGTTCTGCGTCTCTGCTGATCTTACCATTGTCCAGAACAAACTATAATAAGCCAACAGGCTCTTAGCCTAGTCTCTAGGTCGTAAGTGAAAGTCTTCGTTCACAGTTACGTTTCTTTTTACGTCACTCATCATTGTTCGCCTAATGTTTTACACATCTACGTATGTAATATGTGAAGCGTCATTTTCAGCAGCAGTAGCAGAAGTCGATACTTAGGTTTACCTGCTCATGAAACGAAAAGAATAAATGAACCTGAGATGAGTGATTACACTTGGAGAGATTAAATGGAAGGTGGCCTGCTGTGTTCCAGTAATGCAAACTGTCAGGATCACCTTGAATCACTTCCCTTTTTATTAATACTAATCATTGTTTACCATGTCGTCGTATCGTCAGTGTATGCTAGCTCCTGGGTGTTTACTATGTGTAGTGGTTCTTGTTTAACTAGTAGAAATGTGGCACTAAGGTACAACGGTATTTGTAGAATCCCACTGTCAAATTACGACATTAACCCTCTCATTGAAGCATCCATTCACAAGGTATCCTGTGAACCACAGAAGCAGAGAACCGTAGACACAATTGGTGGAATGTCACAGACTTTTATGATTGACTCCGTCGATTGCTTTAAAAAGTTTATAATTATATCAATACGAAGCACGATCTGCAGTTCCAGTCTCATTGTGATTACCTTTACTTATTGTTGTCAAGTCATCGGCTGATCTTTGCTTGAGTTACGCCAAATTTCGAAGGTATATAGAGGTCATTCATCTCGCTGTGTTTAGTGTTCCGTGGTGTTCTCTGGTGTTTGTGATCAGGCGACTCGTGTTGGGTTTCGTAGAGTTGTTCTTGTGGTCTAGGCAGCGTGAATGATCTCACAGTGCTTATCTATCCACACGCCAAACTGAAACACCAGTTATTGCTTGGTACACAAACGAACACTGTAAACGATCCTAACGAATGTCGGTTAGTTCGATTTAGCGCACTCCAGCCTTATTAGATTCTCAGGCTCGCTACACTCAGTAAACTGTTTCCAAACGTCATACGTTTTCGATTAGTTTATTTGAGTTGTTTACCTGATTATAGCCCTATCTCACTGTACAAGTCAAATCCAGCTGGTTATACTCACCCAAACGATAGAACTGCAGCGTTGACGTGTTCGAATTTAGCAAGTTGTTTCCTTTTTGAGGAGAACACTTAATTCCCGTGAAATCTGACTGATACGAATCTGCCACATTGAATGAGACAATTGTACTTCCTTAGAATCTTCACTATATATGTTTGAGGTTGTTATTGGGGTCTCATCACAGCTGTTTTTTGTCATACTATTCTGCGGACACTCTAAAGGAAAGTGCTTGAAGGAGTCTAGCTTATATTTTTTGTGATGACTACACACTCATCATACAGTGCTGAAGAAACTTATGTCATAGTGAATATTTCCAATACTGGCATGCTGTTCCTGTGAAACGATGAAAGGAAAAGGCTAATAGATCATAAAACAATTATTGGTAGATATTGTGCAACGATTTGACTGCACGCGAGTTGAGTTACTGTCAGATCGCCAAGGTCTAAACCTGTACCGGGTAACAATGCTTCTAAACTTGGAACTTTCGACTTGCAGAACAATATTACACCCGTTGCTTTACTTTGGCCCAAGTTAAGGTCAGCATGAAAATGAATTAATTACTGTTCTGGTGGGTTTTTAAATATTAGTCAAGCGCGTGCGTTTTTTTATACTGTTTTCTTGTTTTCTTGGAATTGCGTTACTCAGTTCAATAATTACAGGAGCCCGGGCTTCAAAAAGAATCTGGGGCGTTTTCAACACATTTTTGCTAGCGGTAATGCGTGCAACTCATTCCTTACACTTCCCACTGATCACTTGTTTGACAGTCTGGCTTTGGTCACAGAACAAACCTACTTCCGAATAAGCCCTAAATGATGTTTATCAATCGAGTTTAGAAAAGAGCGATTTGTGAAGATTGCCCACTAACGCATCACTGTACGCCGTGCTATCACTGGGCAAGGAGGTTGTGCTGTTTCTTCCTGGGATTTGGGTCCTTTTCAAGTCACAAACCGTTTACTTTTTATGGTTCTGGTAGATTTATCTCCAACGGAACTACGTAATACGGCATATCCGTGCTTTCTAAAGACGTCTGTCTTGGGAGTTTAATCTTGGGAAGAACGCTGTATTTAATGTTCGTCGGATGAACTGTGAACAAATCGGTAACCAAGACGAAGGCACAGTTCATTATAACTTCCGATTGAGTTCTATGAAAGAGCGGACAAGGTACGGCGCTACTAAAGCCATACACGTTGGCGTACGATAATAATGCTAGTTAAAGGAATTTGTTCCATGGCAAAGGAGCTCCAGGGATTGCTTTCGCGGAGATTTCGGTAAAATTGGACAACAGAATGAACACTGTCTATCGCTTTATGGGCTTTCTTACACACTTCTGGTCTTTCTTACTAAAAATTCGAAAACACCAGGTGATCATTTCGATTATTGCGGAAGAATGCCAACGCACACGAACTGTACAGCCAGTTTCTGATAAGTTCACTTGGATTTCAATTGACTGAGATAACTCGTGAAACGTCTGATTCAGACCATTAGTGCGTTGCTGCCAATGTTGATCTGATGACTCGTGACAAACCAGCTACTAGGAGAGCGGAATATTCATTGATAGAAACACAACTTGCCTCCAAGTCTGTTCTTCATCTGGTCCTGTATGTGCACAGCGAGATTGGACCTTGACGAGGTGTAACGGCTTGCGCATTTCGGTGACCTGTTGGGCTAAATTGGACGACGTGACGATCACACCGACAGAGTCACTCATACCAGGCGGGCTACTAGTTAGAGATATGTTAAACCAGATTGCACATTGAAAGAAGGTTGGCTTCTTTCTCAGGAAAAACTACCAGTTTTGGTACACTGCCACCCACCCGTTGACTTGCGGTACAGGCTTTTGAGCCACAGGCTTTGGCTGAAAACCCTTATCGTTCTCCTATCTAGATCTGGGCGTCCTGGCAGTATCTCAACCCTCACACAGCCATGAATAATCACAACACAAGTAATTCCATACTGTATCGGCCGTTTTGCAGTATAAGCCGGGTCACCTTATCTGCTGCATATAGCAGGCTGGATAGGTGAAATCATGCTATTGCTGATCCCTCCCCCATTGTTCTATCAAATTTAGTTCTCAGGCCTCTCCCGGCCTCCATTTCTGATAAGTACTCTACAGACCCCACAACAGATGTAGCTAACCGTGGTAACACTGAGACGGTGAGTTCCCTCTCTTGTCATTCAGCTTCAGGCCTCTCTTATCCCCTGCTTAGATTCAGACTGCGAATTAATATGAATGCTTTCACCGTTCGCACGCTAAAACAGATAGGGTAACAGGCTGCTGTTGCACGAACGTTAGACTTATTGCATGCCGATGTCTGCTGTATCTCAGAGATTAGACTCCAAGACAGTCAACGTATGGAACTAACAGCATCCGCATTGTCTACCCGGTACTGATTATACACTTCGAGTGACTCCACAGCCGCCGTTAGAAGTCAGGCTGGAGTAGGTATAGTCCTTAGCACGACGGCCGCAGTCGCATTGATGGTTTGGATTCCTGTTAACAGTAGACTGAGCTGTCCGCTTGGCAGGTTCCGTTAAGGTCAGCTCTAGACGCAAGACCTTCAGAAATTTATTCATTGTCTGCTTACGTCCCTACTGACTGTAGTGACGTCGACTTCAAGGAGGCCTTTTACTTGGAACTGGCCGTTCTCCTTCGGTCGACACGCGGCACTGATACAGTCATTCTGTCCGGAGATATGAATGCCCAGGTGAGTCGCCTTGGTGAGGCCGAATCTCGTTTAGGTGGCAGGTTTGGGATAGCGTCGTTTCGGTCAGATAATGGCGGGATGATTGTTGCAGCTGTGCTCTGAGCATAAGCTATTTTTAGCCAGCACTAGTTTTAGACGTCGTGCACGTCAATAATGTACTTGGCGCCCGCCTTCTCCGAACCAGGCATGGTTCCAGATAGACCACATGGCTGTTAGTTATAGGTCGCGTGGCTCCATTCAAGTCTGCCGTTGTTATTGGAGCACATACTTGGATTCAGATCAGGCGTTGGTACGCCGTCGTTTTGTTATTTTTGTTAGACAACGACCACACCGACAGCAACGGTTGACTGTTGAGAAACTGGCTTTACCATCGGTAAAACATAAGTACCAAACCAGCTTAGAAAGCTGCCTTAATGGTACTCACTCCGAAGATCCCAATAGCTGCTGGACTCAAATTTCACAGGCCATTCAAAAAGCAGTGTTACATACGCTAAACAAACATTGGATTTCAGTGAAATCTCTGGGGTTGTTAGAAGCTAGACGGAAGGTTCCTCCTGGTAGTTTATATAACAAATCTAAGAGAGATACCTGTAGAAAGCTGAAACTTAGTCTAAAGGCTGATCATGAGGCTTGGTTGGTGGAAAAAGTTAAGGAAGTGCAAACCGCATTTGCGTCCGGAAACACCGGCAAACTCTTTACAATGATCCGTGCCACTAGCCCAAGGCGACCGTCTGTCAGTGAAGCTATCAGCGAGGCACATGGCACACTAATTTGTAATAATTCCCGAAGGTTAGAACGTTGGGCGGAATATTTTCACAGTCAATTTAGCTGGACTCCTGCCTCCATTGTGTTGCCGCTACAAACTTGTGATGTAGAACCCTGGTCGATAGATTTGAAACCATCCGCTGAGACTGAGGTTCGCAATTGCATCTCGGCTCTCAATCGTAATAGGGCTGCTGGTCCAGATGATATCGTGCCGGTACTTTTCAAAGAAGGTGGAGAGGTGTTAGTTGAGGCCCTGATCCAGCTGTTTCAACTTGTGTGGACGACGGGGACCATCCCTCAGTGTTGGGGTCACTCGATAATAGTTCCCATATGCAAGAAGGGAGCCCGGGGCTCTTGTGAAGACCATAGGGGGATTAGTTGGACCCCAGTCATTTCAAGGGTTCTGGCAACCATTATACTTCGTCGACTCACTAAAGCTCGTGAGGTAAACAGTAGAGAAGAACAAGCAGGGTTTCGCTCGCGCCAGAGATGTATGGATCACAGTTTTACCCTCCGTCAAATTCTGGAGCATCGTCAAGTGTACCGTCGGCCAATAATCGCCGTATTCCTCAACTATAAAAATACGTTCGATTCGGTGGATCGATCTACACTTTTAGAGCCACTTAAACGCCGAGGCGTGCCGACTAAGTATGTGAACATAATATCAGCATTTTAGTCCCATACTTCAACTCAGGTTAAGGTTTATGATAAGTTATTTGACAGTTTCAGCACCAGCACCGGCGTACGTCAAGGCTGTCCCCTTTCA
>LUCH01000398.1:41500-82538 GCA_013368495.1 Paragonimus heterotremus
TAGATAGATAGATAGATAGATAGATAGATAGATAGATAGATAGATAGATAGATAGATATTACTTCGATAATCTTCTTCTTGCAACTTCAGTTTTTGAGATACCATGTGAGCCACAGAAGTAGATTTCATCAACACTATACCGGTAAAACTTCAAATAGAATTGTATGGAAGTTCCGGAAACTTATGATGATAATTGAAACTCCAGGAAGATCCCGTCTACCGGTTCATCTTCGTCAACAACTTTGGTCCATTTCTTAAAAAGGCCCGGAAAATCTGTTCGGAATCTTACTTAAGTATCAGGTAATAACAAATGTGTGTAACGTAACCCACCAGCTTTTCGTCAATAATGCTCTTGAGCTAACAGGTAGCAGGATTGCTGGACCCTTGTGATCACACACACACACACACTTTATTTTTGAAATACGGTGAACAAACTTCATGCATTTGATAGTTTTCGCTTATCCAGAAAACAATCACATATCTTACACACCGGTAATGTCAACTTTCCTGCGCACATATTTTTGATACCATTGAACTAGATTTAGAACGGGAAGCTTGTTGTCAACAGGCATTTCTAGCCACTTAAGCATGATACATGACGTGATTGTCTTGAGGTTAACTGAAGTAGTACTCCCACGGTTTTTAATAGAAGCCACAACACGTTGAATCCTGAAAATATTAATCATCTCTAGAACAGATGTAATGACATTGTATCCACCACACAGCTGAAAGATCGCAGGATGACTTCTAGTTAGTTTAGATACAAAGTTATGTTTTAGTATCTGATTGATGCAAGAGCCAATAATCAACTCCAGTTGTTATTAACAAATGTCTTTTTCCTCTGTTACTTTTGCTTGGTTGTGAATGCAGCAATAATCGATATACGACTTTACAATAATCTTCAGTTGATATGTATTCTAGGTGGGTCTCCTGTAAATAAGCAGCTGTTTTGCAAATTGTCTAGTTGGCTTTGCTTTGGATGTTCCACATTAATGTACCCACTGTCAACCTGTTGTTGTAGCCTCAGTAGACCTCCATTTATAGTCTGATGGCAAGTTGGTTTTGAGTTCTGGCCAACTTACTAGATCAGCGTTCGCAGTTTCAACATTTGGAACGAAAAAACCGTATGCGATCATCGGTTATCACTAGTATATAATAGAAGCACGAGATTTTCTGCAGCAGTAAGAAAAAAAATCATCGGACTTATTCCAAGCTGCGTGAAACGCAGACTTTAGTGACATTTCAAGAAGTAAATAAAAGACGAACTCTCAGTCGCGTTTTATCTGAGAAGTCGGTTTGACGGTGATATAATGTCTTCTGTATCTGTCCATCGCCCAGGAGCCATGGACTCATAACCTTGCACAGTTGTTCAAAATGAACGCAGTATAGATGTGACTTCTTAACCCCTGACACGTTGAAAAGTTCACTGACTTGCGGAATGAGAACCACATTCAATAAACCCAATTGTACTTGCTCTAGACACGTTCACTTTTCAGAATGATGACATCATTTCTGCACGAGTTGATGCATAGCCCCGTCACTCTAATAAAGTGACTTAAGAGCTGCCAGTTTGGTTCCGAAGGCTAGGCTTTCGTTTGCGCCTTGTCTCTGCTGACATCGTTGCCAACAGTCATGCCGAAGATGGATGAGGATCTGAAATGATATAGCTGATCCATCAGTTGGTGGACAGAATGGACCAGTAATAAGAGGGTAGTTCAAGATTGCTTTCATTGCACGCTCAGTGAATGAAAAAATTGACTGAGGCGGTTTGTCAATAGTTCATGAAAAACTCCTTGATAGTCAACAATTTGAGAACAAAGAATCACGTGAACCTAGTGACTTTCGAACTGCAATGAGGAAGCTGACTATGGGGCCGGTGGCTTTGAACGTGAGGAAAACGAGTGAAACTGGTAGCCAGGTGCACTACGAATGTGGAAGATTTGAACACTGGCAGAGATTTTGCCCACTGTTTATGAACAAGCGCTATTTATTTGAAAACTTCACAATGTTTTTTCTATAGGGAAAGAAACCCCGTAAGGGATGCGAATGATAAGGCGACGGCTCAGGCTACATAAAAATCACTGGTACTTATGTGTACTGTTCTGGTGGCGTAGAGGCGGCAATTTCATTGGTGTGGCTTATACCAAGAAAGATCTTTCAGCCATATGCAAATCGTACAAAAGTTAGGTGGATCTACTCTCAAAGTTAATGGTTTTACAGAATCCGCGGTCAAGTAATCACAGCTTTCCATCATGTCTCCCAACGGAGGTCACATAGTACTGTGAAACAATTTTCTTCATCGTGCTGCAGCCGTGGTTGAGTTTAAACGTGATGGCTCTACTGAAGAAAGTGTAAACCACAATTTAAACAGGTTGATGCGAACGCACCCAGATCGATTCCAACCTGTAACAGTTGGCTACCGAATGAGGAAATACGCAAAAATGTGGAATCGCTCGACAAGTACCAAAACCCTTGCGGCTAATGCGACTAGACTGAGGATGAAATTCTCTTCCAGCGAAAGCGATTTTGACTATTTGGTTCCAGATGACCTTCAGCACACTTACAACAGAAGACTGAATGAAATGCGAAAAACATGCTGATAGTTGCTAATAGTGGTAATATTGTTCATAGCTTGCGTTGATGGTTTGAAAATTGGTATGTTTGTCAGGATTGGCATTTGGGTTGAAAACGTTTCATCACCAAACGAGATGACATCATCACTTCCTAAGTGTTTCAGTGTAAAGATTTTGAACGCTCAAAAACTTAGTGAACAACTCAATATTGTCTCATACTACTCAAATGACAACATAACTCGGCTATTTGTCAGATAGCATTTAAGGCCTGAATTATACGTTAAGCCTAAAGGCGTTTTTCTAGAATTTATAGAAACTGGGTAATAGACTGTAAGCTTAAAATTAGCCTTAAGCTTTAAATTAACTGATCTTATAGGTTACTGCGTGTGTTGTGGTCTCCTAGTCTGATGGTGTCAGAATTCCTTTTAGCCTTTCTTGTCAACAGACTTTGGACTAATCAATCAACTGTAAGGCGGAAAATCTAATAGAAAATATAACATCTCTTAACTTTTCCACTTTGTGTTCTACATTTGGAGGCCGTAACTGGATAGAAGTGCTCGAGATAGGCTGCATCAAATATTCACAAAAATGTTATTCAAGTTGAACTGAAGAATTTGAAACCGAACAGGGATACGCGGTTTACTATAACAGTTTGGAGTTGCCACGTAGCAAGATGAGTCTTAGTGTACATGGATAGGAGTTTCATGTCTTAGTGTGTGCTCCAACACTCTGGCCAGTTCTGTTTAACTTTAGTTCATAATTTCCCCACTTTTCTATACATTACTTGTAAATAAAATCTTTATCTAGGTGCTCGGATTGTAGGAGGTCTTAGAATGTAGCACTTCTTCAGGTTTCCTTGGGGTGTTATTACTCACGGATATGAAGGTGGTACCTCCTACCACAACACAGTCTCTAGGACATTCAATTATATTGGGCTACTTAAACAAAATGAGTAACCAGTGTGTTTTAACTAAATTATTTGCTGGCATATCTCCTTGCACTGTGGACCTACTCCAAGTAGACCGCCACAAGACAACATATTGCACTTCGGGTTCAAACCGCCTCTACTACAGTTATAGACAATACAGTTACTTTTACGCAAATGACAAGTCGTACTGGGTTCGTTTTCAAATCTTACTTATCAGTTGTCTGTTACGGACTCGTTCTTACTGTTGCAGATAGTCTATGTACCTTTACCCTTTTGTTGTTATCTGTCCTTTAATCCTCTAACGGATGGCTATGAACACTCTTCATGCGGAATCCACCAACTCCTATTACCAACATGTTCTACTTATTACATCCCAGCGGGTACATTACGTAGTCATCTGTATTATTTAGCTTTCCCCCGAGTCAGAAAGGTTTTCATTTGGGTCTACGAGTTGCTACCTATTTATCCGAGGAAACAACTCCGGATTACTATCCACGAATGGAAGTTCTAAAAAAACTACACTGATCAGCTTCTCATTTTATAATGGTGAATAACATAATTCCATCGATTTTGGTGTACTTTTAACAACGAATTTGATTACTGTTGCTTTTTATTCCAATCCGTAATGAACACTTCCTAAGTAATCCACTTACTGATAGCTTTATTGTTCTTGGACCACCACACAGAAGACGCTGTTTAAAACAGCATGAGATGTATTAGAATCAAAAACATTAATGAAATTGTGGTGAAAATTCAGTCAAAAAATTCAGATTTTAAGCTGATTAAAGTCAGTTTTTGCATTATTGTCAATCCCGAGGTAAAATATTCAGAACAAAATGAAGTAGGGATAGAGTTGTTCATTTTTATAAGTCAACTTCTATCAAGTGAGTGATACGGATTATAACCATCAACTTTGCAGTTCCATGAATTACCGTAGTTGTAGCCATGTTGTTCCAGCTGATGGACGCATGTATTTGACTTGCTGTCGTCCACGAAATCCTACCCTGCGACCTATGGTTTTCATAGTGGCCACATTTGAAAACCCACGTACTACATAGTGTGGTCGTTTATCTTCAATACACCAGAATTTTATAACAAACTCAACGCCAACTCTTAATATACTATGGATACGGATACAACCAACTCAAGAATCTGCAGAAACCTGGCGCTAGTCCGTGGAATCACTTCAAACACGCATTTTGAACTGATGAACAGAAATAAATCATGGTCACGTCTACATTCCAGGCAGGCAAGTGACATTCCATGGTTAATTAGTAGCCGGTCGGTCTTACTGGTATCCCGTTGTTGCGGACGCAGAAGACACTTGGCCTTCAAATTCGTTTATTGCACGAACTCACGTACAGGTTATCTTAAACATGGAGCCACAAACACGTACACTCATTTGCACGACTGAAGTATATTCACACATATTGGGTAGCAGAATGTTGTCATTCGCCCTTGTGGCGCTTACTCCATAGCGTGTACACACTAGTCCGATAGTCGCTTCTGGTCCATCGTCTTCCTGACGTTAATGTTTGCTCATTTGTTCCTGAAGTCGCTTGTGAATAGTATGCTACTCACAAACGAAACGGCCTGTTATGTAATACCATGAAAGAGAATAAAGAATTTTTTTAAATGCCTTCATTATACATGTCAGAGAACTGTCGTTTTCCATACACAGCGTAGTCTGTTTTCTAATGTAACTAAATAGCCTAGCTTTACCGATTACTTGACAGGGAACAAACAGAACGGTTTCTTCTGGACTGTTATTTTCTCCGATATTACCAAAGCTATCGGCCATTCGCAGAATGGTTCTGTCAAATGCAACCGGGAAGCTTATAACACGCAAAGACGGATTCTTCGTTGGGAAACCTTCTTTTTGTCCCTGATAATACTTGCGGAGCTGAGACCTGACCAGACCTTGTCTCTCCCTCTCTGAGTTCTGCGGGCGTTCCTCAGGAGTCGGTGCACGGTCCTCTAGCATTTCTTATTTACTTTAAAGAGTCTCTTGATAGTACTACCCAAACCGGTCATTTTTTATGCTACAACCGGATCGGAATTTCCATCCCACTCATGATTTCTGCAGGAGTGTTTGAAAAATCTCTTGTTGATTCTACTTTGCATTACAGTATTTTTAACAACGCTGTTCTTTACGATAACGGTTTAAAAATCTGAAGTGCCAGTGATCTAAGCCCAATATAGATTGATAATGGTTTGATTAAGCACTGGTCATACAATGGGAATCTCGCAATGATTGGTGCTAAGCGTGTATATATGTTACTGGTAAGAACTTTGGCAATGTCTTTATGATTCACTGAGCACATAGTAGAGTAGATTTCGAGAAAACATGTCTGCCTAAAGATTCATTCATATGCCTGTTTTCTAACTTAGCTTCAACTCAGCTCCGGGAGACGGCTACAAATGGGGTTTCGCTACAACTGCGATGTTCGAATAAACCATACTTCCAATAGACAAGAAGACTTTTCTTCCACTTCAGGGGATTTAATTATTACAATCATTTTCTTGCGCTACTTAAATCATGCGCACCCCCGCCGAAAAAAGTAATGCCAATGAGCCCGTTCAGGTTGCAACCACTAAGATAGTCACTAGCCTAATTCATGCGACTTATGACCTGCATGTTTTACTTTCAATCGGCACGTTTCGATTTCGATGAATCCTCAGTAACACATTCCTCCTAAACATTTTCTTTCGCAGAGGATTCGTCAGGGAGATTTCATGCCGATTGTTGATAGCGATCGACAAACTCATGACAAGAAGCTTTACAAGTTCTGTCTCAGAACCTACCTTAGAAAATAATTTAGCTTTTATAAGGTTATCAATAACTGGAGATTAGCAAGTTTAATGACTTTCGAAAGCTATGTTACATGTTGGTTTTAGTTATAATCTTCCACCGCAACTTCCACCGCTATCTGGATATCACAACAGAGAGATTGAATAGATCCGGGTGATTTGGGCCCATTGGCGAAATAACTGGAAGTGGACTTCTGAGTGACAAGGCTTCAGGTAAGACACTAATAAACTGCCAATCACTCCCAAGATAAGCTACCGTTTTAACCTGTGCAAGGTTGATCAATACTCTGTGGTCAACAGGGGATTTAAATTGCATGATGATAGTCGTTTAATGTTTTCTGATGAATAACTAAATATGAAGGCTGGCGGGTTTTTTAAACCAAGTGTTACTGGGCCAGTCAGCTTCATGAAAGACATTACAGACCGCACTCAAGTAATGGTAATCAAGGTAAATTCGATATCACATTCATCCGGTTGTGCACACATTCTTGACCAGCACAGACGACTTCGTTGGATTGTGATAAGCACATCTTCAGCAGCCCTCAGCTTTGATGAAGCACATAATTTTCCTTTGCACACAAACTTCGATGGAATGTGGACGAAACAGGTATAAAATTGATTTTGCACTGTGGATTTTGTACTTGGTAACTGAATAGCATCGATAAATCGGTTGACTACGTCTCACAGGTAACTGCGTGCAACGAACTGGAATCATTAGAAAGAACAGTTGACACCAGATAAGTCAAATGAAGTTGTTAAATCAACCCGTCCACATATGGAATTTGGGACAAACGTGAAAAGGTGGTTTAGTGGGGGTAGTAGATGGCTTACTAGTGAACATGGTAAATGTAATAAACATTACTTATGATTTATCATGGATAGCTCATCTATACATAACCGGTAAGTAAAATAGTGCATTTTATCTAGTGAATACACGTCTGTCGGACTGCTGCAGAAACAGTGGATGCGTGGGAAACAATTTGGTCGTTCCGCTAAATAGAAACGAGTATGGGGGCAATTTAGCAGAGAGCGAGATACTCATTGAATGAAGGAGCAGTTTGATTAACCGATAAGAAGTGGGATTTGTTTGTGGAGGCTGACTGGAATAACACTCAACCGTCAAAAGTGAAACACATAACATTAATACAAACGAAGTCACAGTATCATGG
This sequence comes from Paragonimus heterotremus, assembly GCA_013368495.1. Taxonomy (NCBI): domain Eukaryota; kingdom Metazoa; phylum Platyhelminthes; class Trematoda; order Plagiorchiida; family Troglotrematidae; genus Paragonimus; species Paragonimus heterotremus. The sequence goes on from LUCH01000398.1 coordinate 48,982, forward strand.
ACGAACGGGCAAAGGCGTCGAATAAAGGTAGTTTGTTTTAGGAACTAAGGCATATCGTACAACACAACGGAAATTCTCCGTTAATGAAGAGTTTGTCCTTTCGATTATGTGAATGAGTAGTTCGACGGTGTGTTGGAAAAAATAGCGGGCAGGTGAAGTAGTAAGATAGAAAAAGATGATTAGACCTAAACAAACGAAGGCTTCAGGAAATCAGTAACTAGTGGTCAGACAAGTACAACAAACGCCTGCAAATCAAACTGATCTCAGCAACAGTCATAACAGACTATGATAAAAGTAACGTTTGTTTCCAAGTGCTGGCCCAGCGTTTTGACCTAGATGGCTTTGTGGGTGATGTGGCGCTCACTTCTCTATTTACCATAGCTTCCTCCCAGAAAACAGTTATTTTCTGTCTCTTGCATTATCACCATCTGCCAATCTAGCTTTATGTGGTATTGATCTACTTCAAAATCCAAAATTGCTTATCTAGCAAAGTATCTTGGTTGAATGTTGTTAAAACGTCATTCATAGAACGTCACATTATTGTAGGAAAGGATATAGTGGGTCACTTGTCATATTCCTTTTTTCAGAGATTACAAACTTTTTCCTATCAAGACACAGCCATCTTGAGGAAGTTCATTACTTGAACCTTAAGGAAGATTATTTATATAATGACCATTCAGGAGCTTAGTAATGGCTTTAACTACCTATATCGCTTGGACACCGTCAATGGGATGACTATTCTTACTCCCTACTCGATAATCTTGAATCCTAAGTTTGTACAACTGAACTACCTTACCTGACATCGACACCGAAGCAACCATTGCACGCGGTTGACGTTGGGTGACCTTCTGTGGGTCCCCACAGGACACAATCTAATCAGGCTTTCTTTACATACGGTTGACCTACAGTTTCCCTCCTCTGGTCTACTACCTTCTTTTTCTTGGGCAGTTCACACCCAAATAACAACGACGATGTTACATGACAAACCAAGTAGCTTCACTTCTGCCTAATCCCATCCATTTGCGAGTAAGTGGGCCACTGTTCGATTCTTGGTTATTACAGAGAGCTCCTGTAAGATAGAAATATAAACTCCATCTAAAGACAAACGGTGCGATTCCATATAATTGGAGTTAAATTTAGAGATACAGAGGTAAATGAGGTTACAAAAGTGTTGTACACAACGAGAGAAAGTTAGATTTACTGGATTATTGATTGCGTTTTGCTATGTTTGTCGACGATGATGAAGCAGCCGCACAGGTGTTCTAATGAAATCAGATACGAGTTTGACACCTCGACTGGCGACTAACACTACAAGCCCATCGTATAATTTGACGAGTAACCGAGAGTCTCTTTTTGGATCACTTTTCGCAAGTTGTCGCTGATTATATAGATTGCGTTGTTCGTTACACATTACGTGTAGTGGTGAGCGATTTGGGGATTACCCATAACGCCCTATGGGACTGTGACATCGTACAATGCGACCTACGTGTAGTTCGAACAATGTCGTTTGACATTTTGCAGATAAAATGTATTGGCTTTTACTGATCAGCTGGCTGGTATTGAGTGACCTGCTGGCTTGTGTTATGGTTTCGGTGATATACAGTAAATTGTGTTGATACTGTTTTTTAAAATTAATAAAATGAAAATCCCATACTTCAGAATAACTGGCTTGAGATTTTAAAGGGGATAGTTGTTTTAAATGCGATGTAAACAATAACATACTGAAGTAAAACTTCAATGTACAAAAATCGACTACGGTAAAATGAAGAAGCATGACGGTCAATTAATTTTTTGATTGTAAATTTAGTGCATAAGCCAATAATTCCATTTAGAAAGTCACAAAGGAAATGAATGACATGAATGACACATGGAAAACTGAACTTAGACAGCTCTTTCGTTCATTCCTATTGTCATGACTCTCAGTACGTACTGTTCACATGAGAAAGTGCCGAATTTTTTTGGATTTGTACCTTTTGGTCCTATCACTAGTATAGCAACTGTTATTAATGTCTATTGGTCCTCTTCTTCACATCGCCATTGTTCATGGCCAAGCTACTTTCGAACTAATCACCATTGTTATGGTTGTCAAATGCGTCAACGTGAAATATAAGATCACCGAAGTTGGAAAAATGAGAGAAGGATAGGACGGTGAATTTTGGAATTTAGTTCCTAAAAGTTCACCTATTGGGATAAATCAAGTGTTATCTGTGATCATTCCAATGAATTCATCTATGTCAACTACTACCTACACTGCGACAGCATCTAAAGAACACGAACGTTGGACGCAAGTTCTAAACATGAACCCATTAGAAAGCAAAGTTGGATGAGATCACGATACTCTGTGCTATTCAAAAACAAATGGAAGTAGACTGTTTTGAATTCACAAATCTCATTCCTTTTGTGACATTATGAAAACGGCCTTGAATTCTGAGAGCAATATACCAGATATTTTATATAAGGACTGTGCATTTCATCATTCAGAGTAGCTGTGGTTCTATACATGTGTGGGGCACGATCCGAATAAATAAGAAATTTAAACTGGTAGTTGCCAGTCGGAAAATGTACTGAATCACTTCGAAATCCCAAAAGTCGTTGGACACTTGTTGTTGGATCAATGTCATCAGGTTTTTATCTCTCTACAGCGGTTGAATAGTTAAAACTGCGATCTGACTTCATATTTCTTTTCTCGCCCATATGTTGATCATAGTTAGAACCCTTTACAACACCCGAAACCGCCCCAATTTCTAAGTATTAAAACGAGTGGTCTGACTTGACTTCGGCATTCTTTGATAAGCACTAGAAACCGCTTTACAAGGCGTCCCCATTACTTACCTTAATAAACAGAATAGAAACTACAACGAAGCGAACTGATGAGTCACTCAGGACAAGGTGTGACGAATGAAACATTAAAACTAGTGTTCGCTTCTTCATGTAAAACCAGTAAGCCACTTTACCCAGAACATCTTGTCCTTGTTATAGAGATAATTAGCTTCATTGGATATGAGGCGTACAGTTTTTACACTTGAAGGAACCACCTCACCGGTTTGAGCACAGGGATTAGGGTCAGGTGTGGTTTTTAGCCCAGACAAATAGAAAGTAATTCCACTACCAGTGGACTACCCGAATGGTTGACAGTAGTAGAAAATATCTGTCCCTTTTAAATGCCCTGTTTCAATATCTGTTGGGTGTAACCGGCACATATCGATCCCCCTTCCACTCTCACGTGGTCCAGCCAACACGGATCATATCGGACAGCCCTAGAAAAATCGATGGCGAATGTGAATAAACCAAAGCATTGTGCAAATAAACCATGTGTTTGGGTCAGCTTAGGGTAACTAAGGCTTTGTGACATTCCTAATGATATGACAGATTACCAGAAGGCCACTTGTTTTAATTGTGTTCAGAATAATGTTTGCTAACGTTCGTGCATGTGATTGGTCTACTTGGCTGAGAAACGATTAGGTTAACCTGATACACGTGCTTTAAATGAACCGATATATCACGGCTTGTTGGTGCAGAATACCAACATATTTTACAAGACAGTGGCTCCATAATTGCATCAACGTCGATGAAGACAAGTCGGTGGCGACGGTTCCTGAACTATTTTCGATCTAAATCGATCGGATGTAGGCGGACGGAGGGGTCACGATCGCGACGGTTAGGTTGTGGTGTGTTTAGCAGAAGAAGCTCAGATAAAAATGTTGAAAACGTGCATGACAAATCCTTTCGTGTAAAGCGTAAAAAGAATCTGGATGTCAAGGGTCACGTTGTGGTAAGTACTTCGTTGGTTATCTCTGAATTCTGTTTTTCTTTTTACAAATCATTGGTTAAAGTTCGTTTTCTCCGACGGTTTGTTTAAGTCCAAAAAGTCATTTATGTTTCAACGGAAATTCCATTATTGCATGTATCCAGAAAATCGAGTTAGCCTGAATAGACATGTTATATCTAGCAAAAGTTGATGCTCCTAGTTACCCCGTACTTGTTAATAAATTGTGTATTGAGAGAATTTTTCCAGGAAGCCTCTTTCAAAATCACCAAAAGTTCTGATGCTATTAAATTTCCGCAGTGAGGAATTGTTTTCCACGAAGGGTGACTCAAACTTCACTCAAAGGTGATTGCGGTTGTACTTTAAACTTTGGTCATTCGGTCACTGTTAGTGTGACATCAATAGAAAAGTGAAAACAAGCTCGGCCCATAAACATTTTTACGGCAGTTTGACATCCGAATGACTTGGGAAGTGTACACAAATATTTAGCTGAAACAACAGTGAAATTTGTGTGCAACTGATCGCTTCGTCTGAAAAAGTCTATTAGAATAAAATTTTTGTAATCAGCTATGATGGGTATCCAACGTGCTTATGTAATTTGGCGAACAACATCATTATCCCATCGATGTTGTTATGCAGCTCATAGTTGAGCTATGGGAATTAATATGAGTTAACATACGTTTACAATATAATGTTTCTCAAGGGTATCAGCCCATATGTTTTAATTGTATGAACTCCTATTCCAGTAGGATAGTAAAAATCATTTTGAACTGCGATAGTTGATTCACCACAACTTGTTTCTTGTTTTGTCAAAACGGTATTCACTGCAGCATATTGAGAGAATAAAGAGGTAACAGTTTTACAGTTTTTATGAATCATCTGAAACCTTTTGACTAGCTTCAACGAAGTAATAAACGGGGTGGAATGGAGTAAACTGATAGACTGTATTCCTAACTTGTAATGAGTTTTTAACGTGAACAGAAAAATGGCAGTCGCTGAGACAGTATTATAATGCAGCATTAAGACAGTATAATTTGGGGCCCGTAACCATCTCTTTTACAAAAATGTATTCCACAAACTTCCTGTTGGTTTTTGTAACGGTGTAAAACTTGCAGATATATGGAAAACTGAAATGAATACAGCCTGTTTGAATGTGGTATAATGATGACCACACTAAACGTGAATTTTTCGGAGAATGTTTGAAATTATTGCAAGTTTCTGAAGGTACCATGATTGTTTGCGATAAATCGTATGTAAGCTTGCAGTCACAACTACTTTATACGCGACTTTTTCCGAGTTTAATTTGATAGACATGTTCAGGATGAGCTCTGTCGAGATAGTCAGCCAGTTGAAGAATGGGTCCCAAATATAACTGTGTTAATGGTTCATTCGTTTTTAAAGTTTTATCGTAGGTTTTGCAACCGGTAATCATCATTGACTATTGCGTTGTTTCACGGTACCCTACTTGTCAAACCCATATTGCTGTGTGGCCGGCTTCGGCCATGTTTAGACACACTGGATGAAAAAGATACTCCATAAGGCAATCGAATTGACACTGTTTTTTTATCTCGAGCCACTTTTGTCCGCCAGTTCACCTGCTTTCTAAGACTCCAACTTATCACAAAATGACTGTGACTGTCCTCAAGTAACTTGCTAACAGTTCATTCCTTTGTAACATTTTTGCTCGCTTTCGATTCTGTTCACTGTTAGTAATCTTCATTGTTTGGAATAGGCCATCGGGTTTAAAGAAAACGTTTCAGTCTTACGACTGTAGACTGATGCTTAAAAAGTATCTGACCGATTACGTGACTAGTCCGATGGACATTTCTACCTAATTTTAATGTACGAATTTTATTCGTTCCGGAATTGTGAGTCGTGGCTACATGCTTAACCGATTGACCTCTATGGTAGGGCGGCGTAGGCTTGTATTAATCCGCATTCAAGATAAAAAACATCGATAAGATGAAGTGAAAACTGACACACAAAGACAAACAAGAAAGCGAACTGATTGTTGTGATTTGAGTTAAATTAAGTTTCTTTAATGTTCATAATTTATTTGAGGAAACGTTCAGACGCTTGTTGGACAACTAGACATCTGATAAGACATGTAGGTACATAGAGAGATAGAGAGCCAGTTAATTGTGGTTTATCCGTTATCCTTATGACAAAAGAGCCGCAGTGAGGATTTATCGAACAGCAGATGTTAATCGGTAATTCATTATTACTGAGATAGCCATATACAAACTTAACTAATATGAACCTTTGACGTGTAATTTTGTGTACGGTACGAGTACGTACACCAGATTTTCTTGATTAGTTTCGAATTGTTCAAATTATTATACACCTTTTGAGGTCACTTTCTTGGGTATAAAAACAACAGTTGTCCAATACACCTTGTAGACCTGTTTTGTTGATCTCTGGTTGAGTCTATCACGAGGAAAGGTGTTTTTAATATTTTAATATCGATGAGTATTAAGAGATTTCGGTTTAATTAGGCTGAGCACCACCCAGAGTTGATTACAGGGTCTGCATTTCCGTAGGTTATCCAGTCAGTCACTTTTGAAAAAAGCCCTAGATTCGAGTTCTGTTCTATTGAGAACAAGTCATTATTGCAGATCGTGAAACCATGGTCGAAGTTCAGAGTTCGGCAGAGACAAGGCGGTAAACTACTGAAGAGTTCTAACAACAGCGAACGGCCCGTCCATTGCTTCTCGAAAGAGATTGGCTGAAAAATCTATGGGTTTGCAACCGCTGCAGTTCGTTGTGAGTGGTGTTAGACTTGTGTTTCACTATTGTTAATAGAACTATTGGTCCACTGACCTTGCTAGCTGGTCGGTTGATTTACCGAAGGCGTTTTCTCATGCTGCTTTAGCACATTTACAAGTTGAACACATCTCAGGTCTTGCCCCAACAATTCAAAAATTCTGTTGTCGGTCTGTCTGAACCTGATCAAGTCGAGTTTTTGGTCTAAGTGAATAACGTCATTGATATTCAAGGTGTAACACTGAAATTTCGAATTTTTCATTGTTGACCAGCCGCTGCACGTTTTAGTCTTTCGGCATAAATGCATTGCTTAGAATAAGCTAGAGGTAGGTGTTAAAAATTGGCACAAACGATAGATACGATTTAGACGCCTATAAAGGAGCAGATCACTCATATTATGGAATATATTTTAGTTGAACATCATATATTATAACTAGCTTTTCATGACAGCAGTACCACCCATCTTAGTCGCGGTATTCATGTTGATAGAGCTTAACATCAACAATGAGAGGCTTTGTGGTAATGTCATGTCCGTCTAAAATTAAAGAACGCCAACATTAATGCAGGTAGATCCCTGAAGAGCAAGTGACAGCTACATGCATAAATGTTGGATAAGAGGGCTGTTCAGATTCGACTAACTGTCGATTGGTCAACCGATGAACGAAGCAAAATGCGATCAATAAATATACATTGCATTTGTTTCAACAACTTAAATGTAAGGATAATGTGAATAGAACGACAGACGGAGACGTAACCTAAACAGAATAATGCAGTTTCAGTTAACCTCTGTTCAGCATGTTTTCAATACACACTTCGGTTAGTTTGTGGGCTTACAAGAACATTTTTACAAAAGACTGTTTGCGCTTTGGACGAACCTAAACGTGATTGCATACGGTCGGACAAACAACATGGTTGGTCTACATGGATTGACCGTGACCTTATTCAAGCGGGTATTTCGTCCTGACACTCTTGGCTTTTCTACGTTAGACTTTATAAAGTCGGTCTATAGGATACCTCCTGGTTTTGTGTGAAGTACGACCAGCACTACAAACACAGGAAAATAGTGTTTGATTTGGCGACCTTCTTGTAATTTGATAGTGTGCTAGTTATTGAATGCAGCGTAGTCAGTTGACTAATTGATACATTCGGTGGTTACATCGGTCGTCTATTGTACGGCTCACGTTTAGACAGGGATCGCACATTCGGCTACCTTAGTTATCCAGAAATCTTCATGCAATGTCTGTACAAAGTATACGACTTATCCGCTCGAATGATTTTACAATATTAAATGAGGTTTTACACGATATTTTTCAGAGTATATTTTTCGATTATTCCTGTTGCAAAGTATGATTCCGAGAAGTTGAAATTATATGGAATTTGTATCACACTGAGGACCATTTGAACCTACTTGGGTGGTGGCAGCGTTATCACAGGCGGACGTTAGGAAGCCCCAAGTAAACGCGAGAAAATTCATTCATTTGAGTAAAAAGTACAAGCACTTCACGGTGTACTCCAGTTTTGTTTTCACATGAGAAAACTAAAATGATATGTTACACAATTCTGAGCACTTTCTATCGACCAGCCCAGTGAAGTAGCATTAAAAATTTACTTTACTGCTTATTGATTTTCGACAAACTTTATTTTTTGAAGGTTAAATTTTGAAACCTGCCCACGTGTTGTTTTTACAAATGACCAAAGAAGAAATGAGAAGTTACACACTAAAATATGCCTCAATTTTCATTTAACATCGCTGGTTGCTGACAAGATTTGGCTAATGTTTAAAACATTCTTCAGGCAAAAAAGCAAAAGTTGAAATTGTTCCACACTGTGAACATCTGACAATCAGACTTAAGATCAATTACTGCCCAGGGATTATGTATAGGGCCTCTTGTTCTGTCAATTCTTGAGTAGAGTGTCCAACACTTTTGATTGTGAAAAGATCTAAGAATGATTCATCGAGGAAAATTGCAACATTGGAAAGCTTTAGAAAAAATAGGCTGCATAAAGCATAACCTTCGCAGCGTTCTTGTCATTTTGGTATAGAAACCACTAGAGAAAAATCGGGTTAGTCACTGACTGTAATCTGGTGAGTCAGAGGCGGTCACATGCTGCACTTTTCAAGCAACGGCAGATCAAAGTATGACAGGAACAAGACATAATGACTCATGTTTTTGGATGTACATTTCGATTAAACTAATGTAATATGTTGAGTAGATATTACTGATTTATTTACACATCTTTACTTCGACAGTGTTGACCGCATATCTCTCGCGTTCTCTCCTGATTACTTCATGAAACTACATGGGCTTTTGGGTTGTAACAATTACACCCCTACATTGCTACCCAACAACGTTAGAGTATTACAACAAGCCAATTTTTTTTCCTTCTCTTGTTCTCATTTTACAAGTCTGCTCTGCCTTGTTTGTGGAGCTCACTGTTGACAATATGTTTTTCAAGAAGCACAACAACTTACAAAGTACAAAATCTTGACTGACAAAATGCCTTATGAAATATTTCTCACGAACTTCACGCCAAACTTCTTTCAGCTGCTACGATACATTATTCTCATTGTTTAGGTGTCCTCTAACGACGTGATTTATTGTTAGTTTTTTCATCAGATTACACTAGTTCATTCCGTCAAGCTTGTTTTGGACAGGCAGTGCATGTAGATATTCTCTTTACTTCTGATATACAGAAGTCTGAACTTACGTCGTCTGTATTCACCATAACTAGGTGCCTGATATTTTCGGTGGAAATATTAAACTTTCATTTCAGTTGACATATGTTGACTGAGCTGTTCTTGAGGCTTAATTTCTTTTGCCTTGACAATATCGTTCACTTGTTACGCCTGAAGGTATTCTAGTAAAGGACTGGAAAAACCTGTCGATGTTCACTGACATCGAGGTGTTTGAGAAAGACATTGTTGTCATTTCCCGTCTCCCATCCGCTACTCATCGGTTGCACTGAACGTGTCCCTTTATACACTGAACCTATAAACTAGATGTTAGTTTCATACATGTAAACTAGTCACATTAAATAACCTTGAAATAATTACATCACATTTTGTGCGACTTCATACTACAGAATCAAAATATTTATTGTTGTCGTAGAGGCTGCCTTTTCTCTCGCTGAACTTCAGGCAAAACTCGGAACATTTGTCACTGTTTGTTGTGTTTGTGCGTAAGTTAATTCTAAATTTCCCAAAACCATGAATTTGTCTGGGCTGAGTTATACCAAAATGTTATGTCAAATGTTATGCTAAAAATGTGCCGCGTAACACAAATCCGCCCGAAATATTTGATTCGCCTTCATTCTATTCGATGTTTAATTTAGAGTTTAGAGTTAACTAACTCAAAGTGTATCGGTTAGTTCAGAAAACATTTAACAAAACTCTCGGCAGATTTTAAAATTGTAGATACATTACTGTGTTTATGGGTGTTTCAGGCACACAGGAAGTGTCTGTCTCTAAACTGCTGAGAGGGATCTAGTTATCAAAAACGGTTCGAACTTAATATCTATAAGTAGATAAAAGTGTCTCTGGTTGAGGCCATGCAAAACTAAGATTAACAAGTGTAATCTGTTCAAGGGTTATGCGTTTATGCTGTCATCAGCATCTTAACTATGGTCATAAAAGACCACGCACCTCACCAGACACTACTGTGACATGAGTCTGTATTTTTTGGTAACGAATTCAAAGAAGAATGTTATTCGAAGCCAAATGTAAAAAAGACAAATGCAGCAAACATGATTAACATAGTTTTGTGGAGATATACACTCGTTTGTGTGCGATATGTTAACGCATCCCATACCGCGGTCGAATGGGAACTATTAGTGACCACAAATCATCCAAGTTGGCACACAACATTTGCTGACTTCACTGGGTAGCCTAGTCAGGTTCCTCATGTCTCCCGACAATGTCATTGTCTGACAATTTTCTGGTTTTATGCAACCGTCGGCAGTATCGGTAAGCACCCAGTTGGCAACCAATGAACGTGGCGCGATGTCACCCAAATAATCCTGTTTCGAACTAGCGTGAAGTTCTGACTTAACAATAAATATTACAACGTTTGATGTTTCCTGCACCAATAATCCGTAAAATCTAAATACACATGTACACGTAGTTGGGTTATACTGTAAACAAAAATACAAGTGGTTATAGATTAAATCATGATAATACAAATGACTTTTCGCGCCAGTTCCTCCTTGCCACGTCGTGTTCAGCTACCAGTGAAAGTGTAAGCCAACAAAATGCTGTCTTTTGTGAGACAGGTTGGAGCTAATACTTGTGACTGATAACGCTTTAACAAGATAGTGAATGCGTTAGTCACATCTAGTCTGTAGCACATCTAAACTATATGCTGGCAAGTTAAAAATGACAGATTTTGATGTAGATAGAGAAAAAATTCAGTTTTTATATCTCAGCTTCGAGTGGTACAGTAATCAATAGAAGTGGTGGTGTCACAATGCAATATAAACCACAAAATTGTAATAACAGCTCGTGTACGTTACGAGTCGTCGCGTAGTTATGAGGTTGCGGATTAGCAGGACTAGTCCGCCTACGGCTGCTGTGATCAGTGGACCTTCACCAAGATAATTACAAGTAAAACTAGTCTGTTTGACAGTACCAACTGTTTCAAGGTAAAATATTCTATCCCAAATCGTTAATTGTGCATTCGAGACAAGCCATAAGGCGCGCATGTGTTCCGAGCATTTCAATTATTGATCCGGAAAACTGCAGGATTTGTCTTTCGACTAGTGAGTCGGAGTGTCCGAATGAAGCAAGTTGTTCTTTATGAGCTGACAAAATTATAGGTGGAGTCTGAATCGGTAAGCGAATTTCGTCTGTCAGGTTTGGTGCTCCAGTTTAAAAACTGGTTTGTGCGTGGATCTGCTGACAGCTTTCAGTGCGGACAGATGTGTTCTGTCGTCCCCCATGACATCCCTTTTAGTCAGGGCAGCACAAGAAAAAGAATGCAACTTGAGGGTTAGTCATCTAATGCCAGTACAAGCCGGTTACGAGGTACTGGCTGTTTTCTAGGTCGTTTGGTGTGAAAGCAAAACAGACTGAGTCTATCGTAAGAGATTTTTTATAATGGAATCGATAGTGTGCCCAGTACAGTAAATAATTTTTTGGGCGTTAATGGTAGAAGTGTGCATGTAACTACAACATTCTACTACTTGAAAGTGTTTCGGTTCATGAGACGGTTCATTTCAAACGTGTGGCTGATAAGGTCAGTTATGCTGTCGATTCGCGGGAAGCGGTCGTGGTCACTGTGACAGTGAGTCACAGTGCAAACGCGTGACTGTTGTCCGAAAAATTGTTTCTTCATAAAGATAAAGCAGTGGTTCGCTGAAATATGACTATTTGATGAACCGAAGGTGAATATTGAAATCTAATTTTGCTTAAAACTCCGTCAGCTACGAACTAACTATTGCCAAGCTTTCGTCTGGTTTACTCAACGCATCTACTTACTATGAGACCTAGTAACCTCAAGAACAAAAGAAATTCGCAGTTTCATGTATGCATTTACCACTTTGCCAGTCCATATCCTGTGTTTCAATTTATTACTGGACACATAACCCTTTCATTTGTATCCATACTCGCGTTCAAAAACTAACAGTCAAGATAGGTTGCAGTGCACGGATCGGACAGACACACGTAAGGTACGCTGGTGCCACTAAAACTTGTATTGTTGTGTACGTGTACCGACAGAGCTACGATTTATTCATGTTGACCGAGGTGACTTGCTGCTGTTATTTAGCTGACTTTCATTAGATGTTGCAGAATGTTTCACCGATCACTTCTCACTGTACGCCTTTCATGAGTTCATCGGATCCATTAAGAGTCAACTGCGAGCCATCTGCTGAAAGACAAATAGCGAATTTATGGTTTGGTGCATCGAAAGGTCGGAGGACGTGTCAGCATTGCAACCGGTCGAAATACTGAGCCATCTGGCAGTTGCACATCCCTTGACGAAATTACAGAGACAGAACATTTCGGCTAATTTCGTTAATATAAGGTCCAGAGTAATAACGGTGCAAAAGCCAGCGTATCAAACAGCTACTGGCTGAATATCAAGGAATTTCGTTAGGATTTTAACACGTGTTTTTTAATAGTCCGGATATCAGATTTTTGAGGTTACTCCGACGACCATTGTGCCACCGGCCTCTTAGACGGGACCAACCTTTCACACTTACTGTCAGTCTGAAACAGATAACGCCTACATTCCAAACCAGACGCACGGGATAGCAAGTTTCAACATGACTCACGAAAGTACACACTATTTGGTGGTCTGTCCTGCCTGTGATGATTACGCACATCCTTTGATGAATTAATATCTGTTTCCTGGTTGTGTTGATTAACTCACCTGTTTGAGAAGCATTAACAAGATGACCTCGTAAACAACAGCATGACCGACCATTTGTTGGTTTTTATGAACGGTTTGATCTAGTGACACAACGCCTGTATTGCGTCACATACACGTAATACAACGGCGACTTCACAGAACGTCCATATTTCATGTATTCGATTGTGTCCGAACTTCCCAGGGACCCTAAAGTTATGGGATCCACACGTTCATTTCAGGTCAACAATAAACGTTCGTGTTCATGTGTACAGATTTTGCTTCCAGGTAGAATTATCATCTAACTCCGTTCAGAAATGTTAACGATTTGAGTCTAACTCTTGCCAAAGCGCGATTAACAGCACCTGTCTTTGTGATACCCACGTTTGCATTCTCATGAGTTTATCGTATTGACTGCTTCAACACTATCTTATAACACCAGTCGCAATATTTACTTGTTCCTCGTGGAACCACCAGAAAGATCTCTACGGATGCGGTAGCTGCTATCGAACGGCGGTGTTCATATCAAGACAACAAATTCATCAACCACCAGTCAGAGCTACCGGTCCATTCACCATAGTTGACGAGCAATAGATCGGTTAAAATCTGAGCGTTTAGGTACCGTGATATAAGATAATCTACACGTGTATTACAAATAATTCACAGGACGGTTTCATCGCACAACCTAGTCAGGTACATCGTGTATGAAGTGCAAACTTAACGTGTTGCACTCTCCAGTACGCGCAGTGAAGGATAACTTAATGTATGAAACAACAGTATCCGTAATCATACAAAATCAAATATATATTTAGTCGAAGCTCAATGCCAGATAGATGGAGAAAGTTAAAACCCTAGAGTAACGAAAATGGTCAGTTCTAATTGGTCCGCATATTACTCGTGGGATAGTTCTTATCCGACTGAGACAACTAACCATTTCGCTGTTGATCTAAGTACAATAAACTAGCTGTTCATTTAGGATGACATAACAAATGTGGTTGATAACTTGCCTTTTTATTTGAGAGTGAGTGGAAATTTTCTCTTTTCTCTGCCAAGCACATAAAACTCATTCATTTTATTGAATACGGTTAACTTTGTGACAAGCCGCATTCAAGTGGTTGATGCGGGGCACGCAACAGTTTAAACCTCGCTAGCGTCCCACCCGTATACTAAGAGATGCGTAAAGTTACTTACATAGATTCAAAAAGGTGTTCCCAGCCGCTGCAGACCGGAAGTTGCGCTGTATCTTTAAAACTTGCAGTCTGTTTTCAGAATAAATCGATCATGCAGATGATATCCAATGGCAGTGCTTCTTTGGTTTATTGGTTGCAACAAGTGTATAGATGTTCTTCACAATTTTGATGGACTAGACGCGATACACCCCTCATACATTTGGGCAAAAGCGAAGATATTTTCCTTGTGAATTTGCCAGAAATGGGTGGTGTTTCCGATGTATTATTATTATTATTATTATTCTTGTTCTTCTTCTCATTATTATTGGGGAGTGGGTGTGTGTTTGGTGAAAATTATGGCACCGGTTAATTTACGCATGCTTTCGGAAGGCATTGTAAGGTGTCTTCGTTTCATTAGTCGAACACATTCAGGAGGGCTATGTATTCATTTATGGTACCACTCCTGGTAGGCAACGCTAATCTCCTCGTCATCTGTTCAGTCGAGCTATATGTCACGATGACAAACAAAACATACTTAATAAGCCGGCCTTCGTCTATCCCTTAGCCAAATCAAACAACATGGTATCATGATGAGACTAGGCAAAGCTTCAGAATGAACGTGTTCCATTCTTACAAAAGTATTCGATCACTGTGATGCGTTGGTCGGTTCTGTGTTGACTAGTGCGAATACATTGAAGCTAGTGTGTCTGGCGCCTAGTTTACCAATGTGATCAACGAAACTATCCAAAGCGAGGGTATGGCCGTGATGTGGAATGAATTCATGCAAAAAAACGATTTTCGCAATTTGAGTACAACAGGATACCAGCCACATCAACTCAATCGAGCGCTACTACCAGGATGAACACTTTCATTTACTGGTACAAACCCTCTCGCGGTCCACTGTGGATACAACTGAAAGTCGTCATTACGTCAATCACTTCACCGTTCACAACGCAGTTTATTTCACTCACGTAGGCGCCTCCACTGTGTACCCTGGTCATTGCCACTAGCATACGTGTTGCTTGATCGGCCGTTCATGAAGGCCGTTGACCCAAATCGTAGTTCTCAATTCAGCAATATTAGGTTGCTTGTTTTGCAACCTGCGATTGGACTCTATGGGTACAGTAATGACCACAATCGCGATCGTACGTCTGCAACTCTTCTGACCATGTTGATTATTTGCACTGATTTGGATGCGCGTCTAATATTCATATCACACTTAGCCAACGAGATCGACTTCTGCCAACGTCAGTCAAGCTGAGGTAAGAATAGCGTAAGGGAGTCCATCATGAAGAGTCTGTTCCATTCACCATAAGCTAAAGGCTAGTCCACACTAATGGTCACACAATGGTCTCGAGTATTATGCACAGTGACAAACAATGACGTGCACGTTTCTCCAGACTCACTTTGAAAATGAACCCTGGACTTGACACTCGCTTTTGCCAAAACTGAAGTGTGTGGATCATCCTCAATAAGCTGAGAAGTTGAACTCTTGATCACATACATTATTGGCATTTATATCAGAAACAGTACTCTGAAAACCCAAATGGTCCGGTTACTTTACCTTGACTGAGACTACCAGTGCATGGTGTTGTATATAGTACTCCTCTGTGGCCAGTCAGACAACCTGGAAACTTATATTCGGTTCAGGTGGAATAGTTACCTATGAGGAAATGAGTGTGACCAACTCAAGGTCAATGAGGTCGCTAAATGTACATCAGGACCTCCATTCCAAATTGCAGGGCGTGGCAATCCTTCGGTTTTACATGAACAACACTCTAGTCTAGTGCTTTATTTTGAGGTAAACCGGCCTTTTTAATGTAAGGAGTGCAATCACATTGTGAATTGAGATATAATGTACAAGTTTGTTAATATAATTTATCCAGAAGTATGCGTAAAACATTTGGAACTGTAAAAACCTGTCCCACTTATTCTTATTCAACATGTGCATTTAAAATGAATTCATCTACTTACATTTAAGACTGAAATGTGGCATTATAGACCGTTGAAACTCTTGAAAGATTCAGAGATGTTATCGTCTTCTGGTAGTTGTATGCCAGTGTGTATGTTTGTGCTGTAGATCGATAGCCTAGGTGAGTAACGGGGAACAAGGCGTTAATTGAGGTTCATATAGTTAACACATGAAGTGAGTTCAAGTCAGCTAATCACAGTACATATAGGACCCGTGATAACTGTTTTGGGTGGAGTCGCAAGCTTTGGTTGTTACTGCCTCTTCTGTTGAAAGCGGAGTCCATCGTGAGAATGAAGCCTCGTGTCTATCTAACTCCGACCGACGACACTGGAAATATGCTTCCCCACATCGTACCCAAGACATTTCTGAAGGTGTTAACGAAGGTTTTCTGAAATTATCTGAGTGACTTTAGTCGATTCAACATCAACATTAAAAAAATAGACAGAAAATTATTAAGTATAGCATAATACACTGCCACTGGGCTGTAGCCCTAAAACAGTTTGACTGATGACCGAAACTAGAAGTCATGTAGCGTAGATTATACTAGTTATTGCATTTGGAAAGCTGCTTCACATGGAACTACTGAACTGATGGAAACCGAAGTTACTTCTACTGTAAACATCCTTTGGTAAGTGTTTTCAATCTCTTTCTAACCTGGAGGCCTCTGTAGATGTCCAGTTTAATGCGATATTTATCTGGTTCGCCATAGTTCATTTTCCGAAGTTCTCGACTTACATATCTTTTTAGCACTATCTGTTACACAGCAGATTAACCTGTAATCTATCGAACTGGATCAATGACACTCATAGCACATATGTGATCGGCTACTACCACTACCGGTTTGTACAGTTTGTTTAATACTAGGTTTCCAAATACCAATCTTTCCGTTGCTTCATGGTTTCAGAAACACCGTCACTAGAGATGTGCATCAACTGAGCGTACTCTATACTTATACACCACATCTCATTGCCTATACTATTTAATCACACTCATGATTCTATGCGATATTAAACTGTACAAATTCGTTTAGTTGTTCACCATTCTACCGTATTTACCTACATCTGGGTCAAGGTGAGAATAGTAAATCCTGTCGAATCGGACAACAAAAACACGAATGACCTTGGAGGCCATATAAAATTGGGTAATCTTTCAGTGTGCTCAAAATGGAGCAAAGTGAAGAAACTGAGGAATACAGCGAGAACGACACTACTCTACCGGACTTAAATCTATCGCAACCTTATTTTGTTCCAAAGAAATATGTGAGTATTTTTTTAGGTGATTCCTAGTTAATACTAGGTTTAGCAACATTAAATTCAGCCTACCGACTATTTGTGATAAATACCTGTTATATGGGCCTGCTCTCACTCGTGCTTTAACAAGAAACAAAGATAAATTACGATTAATCCATTTGGTATGACATTTTACGTTGTATCTGTACATATAGATTATTTTGATCAACTCATCACTTATTTCAATATTCTGAGTGCAAAATTATGAACGCTAATCCCATCAAGAGTTTAACCATTTCATTATCCTAGTGGTGTGAATGGACACGGTTCACCTCAGACCACCGATGTGCACCGACTATTACTGCTAGTACTCGGAATTGCGGCTCACCTTTGAAATGATGCTTCACGGTAGTTTGTGTCTTTACTTGAACTCATCAGGTAGAGATGGTGTGTACAGGGAATGTTAACCAACAACCCGTCGAGTTACGTATCGAACATCTTATCCGGTAGGCCACCATCAAGATTAAGCTTAGACAAATGATAACCGAAGACGTTAGGGATGACACTGAATAGTACAGTGACAAAATGTAAAAGTTGTCTTCGTCTGGGATAAATTCAACGTAACCAAGCCGTGTGATCAAAACGGTCTTTTTCTTAGACGCCATTTTACTCAGTTCATATGTGATCGTTCGAGTTAAATGCACTCAATCTGTCAAATAGACCTCCCCTTAGGAAACTAAAACGTACTATGTATGATGTTGTGACATATCGCGGATCAAAAATAGAATCGTAGATGGTATGATTACTTCAACTTAGAATGTGATGTTTGTTGGTTTAGGTGGTTGTTGAACACAGGGCATTATGCACAGGTACAACGTCATGTAGAAGCAGTTCTCACTGTCTTTCTGTCTGACTACTATTTGCTTAAGTCTCTTCGATTAGAAACAACTTCTAAAATCAGAAGACTTCCATTGTGCAGTAGCTGCTCCGTTCTTTTAGCAGAACAGTACTGACCGCCTTGCACGGTAAACATGTAGTTGTTTGTTTTTGAATAATGTAATTCAGACTTCCCTCATACACGTAAGTTAACTTGCAGCTCGAAGCAGGATTAAGCAAAAATGGATTGACGGAAATTGGAGATCGTTGATTTCCTTACACATGTTGGTGAGGACTGTGTGGGATAATTTCAGTATGATATGTGAAATGGAAACGCGTTGAATATCAGTGACTAATAGTAATGGGGACAACGTGTTAGCTTGTGGTGGGTCCATCTACTCGTAGAAATACAATAAACTCCAAAATGTCTGCTTGGTACTTTTGATTTAGGAGTTTTGTGTGTTTGAAATAGTTCACTTTCTTTTCCTAGCTGCTTGGGCTTATTCATGCAGTGAGTGCAAACCCTCGTACTGCATGCTTTTCAGCCTGGCATAACTATACTGACCATGGGCAATTCTTACCTCTCAGGCTACGGCGCTCACCTGTTCGCATTTAACCCTGATCGACTGAAAGTAGGGATTGGCCAGCTATTCAGCAAGTTCCGTGGGGCTATGTGTCAATTAGTTATAAAGAGATAGTGACATCCAACTGAACCACGGCAGTTCTCTTATTGTCAGTACCACCAGTTGCTTTATCATGATAGTGAAACATTGATTCAAGCAATGTAATATTTAGGTAAACGATTATTTCGACCAGATCCATATTTTTTCTATGGTTCGATTGTTACTGGGCTTGAAATGACAAAAAAGGTCAGCGGCCAGTTGTTCATCTGTTGTTGACTGGTAACCGTGAGCTAGGGCAAGAAAACCATCATAGTCACTCTTCATTATGATGCCGACAGTGAATGCACAGGGGAGCCCTAAAATTATAAATCACTGGCCTATTTTACATCGCACTAGGTTGTGGACAGTTAAGTTCGTTTCTGGTTTTATTCACATACGCCTGATACAGTTAACAGACCGAGGGGATGAATCGTTGTAATAAAATACTTTTATTTCCTTTTTGGCAAAAAAGGCTGTAACATCAATGAGCTGTACATCAGTCGGTTACACAAACAGCATTTCGCTATGAAACTATAACAATTTTGAACTTGTTCACCTCGCGTAGTGTTGTCTTAGACGGCAAGCGTGCGGAACTATCCAAGGATGGCGGGGTCAGATGTGAACAAATTTGAAGAACTGTTACATATTTAGAGCACACAGTCGTAGAATTCTTTTGAAATGGAGAAGTGTACAACTTGAGTGAGACGTGATTTTTACAAGAACATCTCAAGAATTGGTACACATGAAAGTTTCTGGGTAGGAGGAGACGAATCCAGTCAGCTACCTGATTTGTCCTAATCAGAAGGCCTTAAAAATAGAAGTTTTTCATTGAGAAAGCGGTTGTTACTGGCGGTGATAGTGGTGCTGAGGGCGAAAATTATAGTGTGTGATGAAAATGACAGGGTGAGGGTGATGGAGATTTGAACTTAATAACAATATGTCTCAGACGGAAACCCCAGGTGAATCTAATGGAAAAATGTCATCTTTTGATCATATCCCTGTTTCTAATGTTCTTCATACGGACTTGCATTCAAACGTCTATTCAAACCGTGCATTTCAAATGTCTTCTCGGGTCGTACTACTGATAAAATGATAGTAGCATAAACACGTAGTGTTATTCTAACATATTCTCCTGAAAGCAGGTTGTCAGCCTATTAAGCTTGCGGTTATTAGTCATATTATATTGTTCTCGGTTTTTTCAGCCAAGTACGGGATGAAAGTTAAGTCACTCTAAATATTACGCTATCTTGACTGGGCAAGGTTTCTGGAATGAATGTGTGATTTTCGTGACATAACAGAGTGAAGACATCGCAAGAGGTTAACAGTTGAGTTTACTCTCATCAGTCGTTAACATAAATCTAGCCAACTACATGCAAACTACACATAATAACGACAAGTAAAAGGACCTAGCTAATAGTTTCGATCTTTCGCGAGCTACTAATGCAATCAGTGCCATTGTAAAATGATTGATTGAATCAGCTCCTTCAGTACACACAGAACTGATCAACGTTGTCTACCTAGCATTGCTCCATTAATCGCAAATAGTTCACTTTCAGGATTACGTAATAACAGCCTTGAGGATATGGCTAGATTAGTTAGGTTATCGGTTGCTAGGATGTCTGGCAGTCGATTGAGCCCGGTTCTTTGAGTTAGCCAATATCAACAGGTCAACATCGCATTTCTTCAACATCGCATTTGATGGGCATTGGCGACTGTGTTGCAGCACATGTTGATGCAGCCATCAATCGGTTCTGCGCACGTAGACTTCAGTGTAATCGCAATTAAACTGGTTTGTACTTCATGAGAGACAGACTGGTCGGTTGAGTTTGGTTCACTGCAATGAAGAGCCAAACCTTTCAGTGCTTTAAAGAATGCGCAGTTCGGCAGAAAGACAAAGGCCCTGCAAAACTGATGTCGGTGTGTGAATGAAGTTGTTAGTCAAATGTTTACCCTTGAGTTGAATTTTCAGGATTATATTCTGTGCGTTACGGTTCACCGTTCTGAGTGTCTTCTTTTTACTCTGGATATTCACTAGTTATTCTGGATAACCGATGCTCACCAGCATTCTTCTGATATGGTATTTAATTCTTCTCCGGAAAGCCTGTTGTGTGTGCTTTTTCATCTTAATCACATAAGGTTCTTACTAGTTCTTGTTCATAGATCACCCGTGTGAAATTAGACGAACACAAATGTTGTCTGTTTTATGCACGCTTTCAATGAACAGATGGTTGCAAAGCTTTGCTCTGAAGTCTGAGGATAAAGGCGTCTAAGGAAGGCAAATAAATGTTGAATTCCACTCAGCAAGATGAATTATGATTTTTCGGATTAAGATTCAAACAGTTAAAGAATGAGACAAAGGAATACATAAAAGTAAAAGATTGTTCGGCAAGAATAGAAACTGAGCTTTTCTGGAGAAAAACTGATCAGACCGATTATTAAATGCACTTTTGCACAAACCGCAATCGCTAATTTTAATCATGCCGCCTGTGGAACTCGTGAATATGGTTTAAAACAAAGGTGCAGTAAGTAGCGACGATCTCCAATCAAGACTCGAAAGACTGACACTCGCCTCAAGACCCAACTCTGACATTCCAATATAACGACTCGTACTTTAAGGGAAACACGTTCAGGCTGTTAACAGTGTGAAACACAATCAAATTCACGTGAAAGCTTATGTTAGTCCGATGGATTTTAATCTAAAACAAGAGGCGAAAATAGCTGAATTGCAGCTGCATTGCTAGCTCGAATTTGAAACTATCTTGAAAGAAGTGCACCGAATTTATTTTTTACTCGGAATATCGCATTTAGAAGAAAGCATTTTAGAGCGAGGCTCTAACCAGGATCTATTCTTTCTGAATTAGTTTTTCTGAAAGCCATGCAAATTGTCATTTAACGACACTAATATCAATCAGTGGTGCAGGCTAGACAGTAACGGAGGAGGAGAGATGCTACACAGGGCGCCAGGCTATTCTAGCCATTATCAATACGGGGAATGGTCTTTATTTAATGCATCCGAGTGTGAGGTGGGGGAAAACTTGTTACCTTAATACAATAATAATTTGCACTTTAGTAAGAAAGTTATTAGAACTAGCATATTGGGTTGTGTGAAAACGTAATTCAAAATAACAGATATTATTCTTTGTTCTGACAAAGCAACAACGAATTAGAAAGTTGAATCACGTCAACTATTTACTCAAATGCCGTGAACGTTTCATCTTAATAAACCTATCAATAGTGGACAGCCCATCAACATTTTCGACAAAACATTGAAGCCATTGACCTTAGATGATGAGCTGTATTCATCTTATTAGAGGGGTACAATTATGGGTCACAAAACGGATGGACACATCTAGTGTACTAACTCTGCGTAAAAGATGCTCAGTGGCGAGCTAATGTTATTCACACCTGAGATCTCTTGGCATTATTCTAACATCAATCCACTGGAATTTCAAACTATTCAGAACTCAAGTAAATCGCGTTTTGAAACCGCAGAATTAACACGGTATGTTGATCCGTTGGTCATGTTATATACTAAAAGTTGCACATTTTTACCTGAAGTCACCGTATGAGACAGATAACCCACATGTTTTGTCTTCTGGTTTGGGTGTGCTTTAGGATTTTTTGCTTCACACCTCCTTACTACACCAGCTCAATAGCCAACTTAACGGGCTGTCATGGCTTCTTTTGAATCAACAAACATTTTCTGCGTTCTCACTTGAATTATGAGATTTTGTTGTGCTAAAGCAACGCTTAATGGATATCTCTCCAAGAACTGTGCAGTTAACATGACGTTAACAAACAGGAACCAGGCGACGCGCTTGAATTACAAAACTGCGGTTCAGACAACTTGACCTACATGCAAACTTTCATTGTTGTTACTAGTTAGCTGTTCCCTTATTTGTCGACTGAAGGGGTGCATTCATAGTACTCTTAGATTTCTGTTCTCTTTCTAAGTCAGTCCTTATGCATTTTTTCATTTACTCCAATGGCTACCACCGTCAAAACACTATTCACTTATCTAGAATTGGCATAGATGAAACTTTTTACGACAAAATTAGCATACCATTTCTCATTCTACTCTCAACCGCTGTTTGTTTGAAAGTTTGATATTTCTAAACATATGACCTGTTGTCTGAGTTTTACCTACATTCACTATCAAAGTCTGAGTTGTTGGGTTTTTTATCAGCCGAACAGAATGACGTGGATTTGTGTGAAGGCTAACAGTTTTCCATTCATCCATCTTTGACCGTGATGAATTGGAAGTTACTCTCTATGGTTTTATTACTCCAGGGACATATTTAACATGTACATTCCTTTGACATACGCACTTATTAGGAGATGTACAAAAGTTTTACTTAGACGATTGAAACGACTAAATGAGTTGCATGCATGTTAATTTGTCGTGTTTCTCTAGTAACTGGTTTTGCACTTTTCGCGAGTAATCAACTCACGTACAAACACGACTGTAGTCGTATCAGAATTAGTCGGTTGACTGATGTCAAAGTACCCCTGTCCACAAATCTTTCAATGATAGGCAGTTTTCCCTCAACAACCTAAGAGACAATATTTGATGATATTAGCTAACGAATTTCTCACCGGGATGTCATCTAGACTAAGCTTCGACTCAGGCGATCTGAGGAATTACGATCCGGATGGTCATCCACAAGTTTAGTGAGTAGTTATTGCCCGACCCTTAACGGCAGCACGCGGTTAACAAGGGAATCATTGGTGTCATAAGTCTTGGTGGCACGAATATATGGCGTTGCAATGTGTGGAGCCGTAAATGTTCTGGCCGTCTTGGATTAGTTGGTCACCAACCTACTCGTAGTACACCCTTGACGATGAGACAACGAGTACGTTAAGTTCGTTTAAGTTTTATCAGTTATGTCCAATTTTTTGTTTGCATCGATCAGCGACCACCGTCGTTTGGCAGCTCACCCGCTCCCCTTTTCAATAACCTGTGTAGCCGTTTCATTCTATCTTGCTCTTTTTCTAGCTTCGTTCATATACTTTATGATAAATGTTTTGTCTATTTTCTTCCAGTTCACCCATGAATTTCGTTTTTCCTCCTCATCACCTCTAGAGTACGACAACAAATACTCCTAAACTGACGTATTTCTTACATTATATTTTTAGTATTTTTCTTCCCAGTTTAGCTTTTACCATTGCAGTCTCTCTCTGCTCACTTCTCGAGAAATTTCGGTTTCATTTCCGTGCTAACTAGCATTGGACAGCTGGACACGAAGATCTTAGTCCTTCGGGCTCACACTGGATATGTGATGTGTGACCGACACCACAGGTGTAACAGCGCGAGCCGCCTTTAGTGATTTTTAAGTGCAGCAGTCCCTCGGTTACGGTCACCGTGACAATCTAATCCGAATCGGATACCGCCAACCATCTCTCCACTAATTTTGTTATCTATTTAGAAAGTATTATGCAGACAAATGAGCGAGCCGTCTGTAACAGAGGAAGTATGATTAAGAGCTTTTCAATTTTGGAGTATCGCTCCTTACTTTGCTTTCTTCGGTAGTTGCTAGGTCGGTTGTTTTGACTGTTCAATAAAATCTACACTTTCTTAGAAAGGGAATTACACCGTGCCAAAGGTGTGCGGTTATCTTGCTACCAGGAGGAATCTATCGATAAATACTACTGGAATCCCCAGTCAAACCATATAGAATGTACTTTACAGATTTTTTTTTAACAAAAAGTCAAAATCAACAACATCTGGCGGAAGTTAACTTGCACGATCACAACTCACCTTTAGTCCACCCGACCAACATAATCAGGATCTTAACTCGGATTAACAATAATATGGTCTCCACTCCAACACTCCTAAGCCAGTCAATAGATTTATGTCGCTCATGTTTATAAACTGCAGTTATCGGCAGTATCTAGTCTTTGATTAACGACAACATCGATACTCTCACTAAATTGGGTAAAATCGGTCCACAGCTAGGAATATTTTCTGCTGTTACCTCCCCCCAGTAGAGCGTTTATGAAATATTCAAATTTGTTGCAATACATGAATGTGACCATAATACCTTTGCAACTGTACTGTGTGTGTTAAACTTTGTGTGGGTTTTTAGGGATGTCCAGTCTCCTTTGGCGTGGTCGGCAACACGCCGAACCACTTTTTCTCATTTACCTTGTCCTATCGTCAACTTAACGGAAATAACTCGGCTGTTTAATCATATAATCCATTTGACTATTCGTTTTTGAACACACCCATTACACTCCACACTAATCCGATAGAAGAGGAAGCTGTCCAGCAAATACTTATTACTACTAAATTTCTGCCGCAGATGATCAGCTCTGGTTAGTTCGTCATGAACTAATTAAAAACTTTTTCATCGTATACATTCAGTTTTACTACTTGCCTATCATTGTGAAAATAATATATAGAGGTGGTAAAAATGTGGGCAGACGAAAAATTATACTACTGATTAAATGTGGTAAATGTTTCAACGAGCAGAATCGCTTTACTTTCTGGGAAATGATGGAATCTTCTTCCAAGGTAGTGTGGGAATAAAACGGTCAGTTTTTTGGACTACATATCGTAATAGTTTTAGCAGCATAACAGAGACCCACACGATAGAGTTCTGTTAAAGGTGGCAAGCGCTAGACTGAAGGCACATACGAAGTTAACATCAGGAAGGTAGATGGAACGGAAATGAAACACACAGGACCCTGGTACACAAAATATACATGCTCAAACAAAATGAATCAGTCAGCGGATTGCCTAACAGAAGACACAATTATACACAATCAAGCAATCATATAGTACCTGTTGAACAAGTTGGCTCAATGTGTCAAACTAAAGAGGAAGCCTATTATAAGGACTGTCAATGATAGACCCCAGGTACCATCCTAACATGTACGTGAACACAGTTATTTCTGACAAGCAACAGACATTTTAAATAACATCATATAAATGCATTCTCACTCAAGCTCTCAGAAGGGTAAACTGTCAAAAATGAGGCGATCATTGCGTCTATATACCCACAGATTGAAGACACTTTTTTGCGATAAAGCTATCAACTTGCTATATCTAGGTGAAACATTAAAACATGTGTATGCCGAAGAGAGTATCTGTTTATGTGAAACCTCGAGATTTTCCAAAATGCA
Organism: Paragonimus heterotremus; assembly: GCA_013368495.1. NCBI lineage: Eukaryota > Metazoa > Platyhelminthes > Trematoda > Plagiorchiida > Troglotrematidae > Paragonimus > Paragonimus heterotremus. The sequence goes on from LUCH01000398.1 coordinate 74,888, forward strand.
ACAACACGATTTTGAGTTCTATGATGTAGACCGTTTCTATACAGTCTGCCACCCGTTCAGATGAAGTTTTGCGAAATTAACTGACTTTGGCGTCTGTCTGAAGACGTCTCAATTTCGAACGACTTCGAAACCCAGCAAACAAACGGAGCGCTGAAGTACGGGAAAAAATCAACCAGGGTTTACGTCTTTTTTTACTACGAAGAAGGTGAACTGTTGTACAACAGGAACCATTCGGAAAATGGTCATTTGCTTTAATGACTGCGATCAGTAATGCCAACGAATGAACAGTATATATCCTTCCGAACCGAAGCAACGGTGCCTCTTGTTCTTAGCTTGTCGCTACTTAGTTCTGTGATAAAAATCTTGTTTTGTTTGTTTCCACCCTGTTTCAGTGCCGTGTACCGCGCTTCGGATACACTGACCCTCCTTCAAGGGGATCATCTAATTCTCCTTTAAGCTTCGATAGCATCAATCTAGTCTGTTAGATAGGATTAGATAAAAGTGGTTGCCAGTATTTCTGTTTCTTTTGGTAACAGTCACTGACTACCTTCTTGGGTAACTGTGTCGCATCCGAAAGGTTTAAACAACAAGACTGTGACATCTCGATACATTGATATTCGTTCTCCTTGTCTCTGTTTAGACAAGCATGATCAAATTATCGGAGCTGCTCTATGCCGAAGACACAAAATTCACTACACTACAAAGTGTATGCAGCAGTGAGTGTATTCGGAAGATAAAATCTTTCAATTTATGGTCAACAGGTGCACATAGTGGGTGCGCTCCTATAAAACGAATGTGTATGAATGCGTAAGAGACTTAGGACCACGAGTGATAGACGGTTTAAATCGATCTAGAGAATAGTTCAGCTAGGATGAAGAAAATCTTGTACGCTTTAGAACTCAGTACACCAGTTCGTCTTGAAGAGTAATCCGCAATCTACAACTCTACTATAGTCTTCAGATAAAGCTGACATGAAACTTGTAGCCCAGCTGTTGGTAAAGATTTCAGGAGCGAATTTGGTTAGATTGGCATGACTGAAGTAAAGGTCTACACAGAACTCTTCAAAATTGCGTCAATTCATAAAAAATGCGAGTTTATGGAAGAAGACAGTCCTGCTCTATACACTTATGCTCACACTTGAAAAACCACTGGAAAACATTCTTTCACCAGCCTGCATTCAGCGAATGAGAAATTTTTCTCTCAAACTAGAGTTTCAGATATATATTAAACACTATGCAAAAGAAGTTAGGCATGAAGAAAGACGCATTTTTCAGTCTGTAGCCCAAAAGGACAGGTTACTGTCTTTGGAAACTAAGCGTCTCGGAACAAAAGTTAGGAGGTCTGACGAAGCTACGGAAATAAATATGCTGATTGAGATGAGAAAATTATCATTGTCATGAACAAAATGAGGCTTTTCTACAGACTCTATCTATCGCATGTTCTGTAGTTTTAACTGTCAGCAAACACAGAAAGCCAAAACTGATAGAATGCTTAAATAATGACTGAACTGGTCGTGTCCTGAGTTAGTTGGTAAATAGTGTGTCTCAGGCAACCGTGCAAATCGATGACCATTCCCACAAAATCTCTTCATAGATTACTAGATGTGTTATAGACTGGCCATGGCTTGGATTCAAATTCATTATTCAGTGTGACCAGGCATAACAGAAATTACCGATTCATCAAATTGATGGCGGTCTAACTAATTGCCAAGCCTTGTGCGCAAGAAAAGCGACCAGTTAAGACGTTGTGATTACCCTGGCTTTAATTCACACGCGGGACAAAATTCGCTCTTTGGTTCGTAATTTTCGGGAATTATGCATGAAGTTTCATTTTGTTCAGACCATATGTTATGCGACCGGTAGGATTGTGTGAAATTGATATATCTTGCAATGTATGTTCTCTGTGCAATGTCCAAATGGGTTAAATGTTTTAGACTTTGTATGTCCGGCAAGTCAACAGAAGCTCATGTTCATGGCAAAGGAGTGTTGATGAGATTACGTAACAATGAACGCTCTTTTAAACCCGATAAGCTGTTGAATAATATATATGCGTGAACTTTATAATTTTTTCGACCCAAATTATTTTTGAACTGCAAATCTAGAAATGTTTTTGCATCCAACTGCTATCCATAACTTCACCTTAGAGCTTATGAGAAGAAATTGATCATCCAGCCGGACGTGTAATATCATATTACAATTTTCGGATATGTTTTCATATTATAGTCATTTACACAAGGGATTCAACGAGTCGTATTTCATTCAGTCGGAATTGTTAGACAGGCTGACTTAATCGAAATCATACAAACGATTTACTCCGGATAATTTTCCTTGTTAGGTAGGGAGCGTGCAACTCGTTTATAAGAACACTATCTAGGTGATAATACCTGAGTCGTATCTGGAGTATTTTAAATGTCTGTGTTGTTTTAGATTAAGCAATAAGACACATTTGATGAGTTGATAGCTACACAACAGTAAACTACGATCAGGGGACAACACAATTTTACTGAGGAAATAATAAAACGTTCCACCAAAACAACAACGCTTTCGTATCTACGGTCAAACGCAGAATACTCACAATGAGATCAGTTTTACAATCACAGCATTTCAACTGGTAGTCATAAAACTAGTTCTGAATAGTGTAAGAGATGGGTTACTCTGCTTTAAATAAGAATAATTCTTGGGTGATGTCTTCATATATAATATACTCCCTTTACTTGTGATTTACTACGAAAGACACCAGCTGACGCGAGTTTTGCGCTTGTTGGAACTGATCAGAATCGCACGTTGTTGCCTGGAAAACATTGAAGTTGTGATGATGAGGTAAAAATGTGTCACTGAGTTCATAGGATTTGTAATAGAATAATCCTATCTAGACGTTCAATCACATTCGTTGTGGAGCTTTCAAGATTTTGAGTGTAGACCTCAACAATAAACCTATAGGTATATCTTACCGGTCTGACTATTATCACTGGCATCGTTTAGATTATATTTGTGAGTGCACTGAGCTTCCGTTAGGTTAATTCACAGCGGGTTAGGAAGCGTTTGCTATTGTTGCAATTTTTCCCATTCAAATCACCTAGTAGTATATTCACCTCATAGAATTATGGATGGTATGAACCTTGATTTTTGGGGCTACTGGACGCCGCTTAATCTTTCTGAATCTGCATTAAATTCGCCCGTGTACATTTCAGTCAAGACCAATGAACAGCGATATAAACCAGTAGTTGCCAAACGGTTTTATTATAAATAAGTTGTATTTATGACCTGACGAACAGTTTACTTTTAGTGATGAGACGTTTTGCAGATTTATTATTGTAGAGAAGACCTAACCTTAGAATTTCCTGACCGTGGCTGGACTGAAACCAGAGATGGGAACAGAATGTCTAGAATAGACAAAAGCTATAACATATGAGCTATGAATTTACGCGATCAATTTAGAGATGTCATATTTGGATTTACTTATCCATCCGTCTCACAATAAAATGAAATTCATCAAACGAACATTTTAGTGGTAACTATTTCAACGCCGATCACAGTCCCACTTCTACTTAATAATAGGGTACAACGTGTATTAAAGGAGATACATGCACTTCCCTCATATATTTTTGCATTCATCATAGGTTATACTGCACAGTTAGTAGCTAGTTCATGAGGATTGTATAATAGTTTTCATATCAAAAACTTTATTACAAAATCAGTTTACCATTGACGAACTGTGAAACTGCAGTTTGCGTGTCATGATTATATAATAATTTCAGCAGAAATGTTTTGTAGCACGGCTGAATACATGTCAGGCGAAATTTCGGCTGGACGATTCAACTTACATTTGGGTGAATCTGGCGAATTGGTTTAGTAGTCACGAGTAAAAAAACTGTGTTCGGCAATCACACAATAGTATACATTTGTATTAGGAACGAGCACTTGACAGGCTGATACAATATTTTCCCATGCTGTCAGTTACATCACGTGCGACATAAACAAATCGGTTTATGCAACAAGATCCAACATTGTCAAATAAGAACATACAACTATGGTGTTTTTTAGGACGGTTGCAAACATCGTGATAGTTACAACGTCACAAATAGCAAACTATGAACGTAGAGTTACTGGTGGTGGGTATAAATCAGCAGAGATTTCTGGAAGTTTTGGAATTCGATTATAATATGTCTGCTTATGGAGCGGGATGACGAAAAGTTTATTGGTCTTTACGACTGAAATGAAATTGAACTACTTATCCGTTTCTGCCTCAATGCTGGATCAAGGATGTAGTGTGTTGGGCGGTTTATAAAAGTAGGGAAGGGTTTTCAAACAAATATAGCAAAAAGTAGTTAGGAATGGAATACTGACACTCAGTATATCATAATGGGACACCACAACTGGTTAGAGTGATACGCTGATACAGTCAACCTTCAAGCTAATGGACATATGGTCTACGAAGGCAAACAGACAGGCAAACAAAGGGTCAGACTGATCAATCTTCCATCGCGCGTTTGTCAAGCAGCAATCTGAACGTCTGAAGTGAGGTCAGGAATGGACAAGCCTCTACTGGTAACATTCCTCTACATAGTGACTTGCTGGTTTGATAGTCTGATAATCACGCGTTTCTGGTTGACAACAGGAGGCATGCTAATCAGTAAAAATTTGATGGGGAAATTGTTTTTGGGTCGGATTTGTTCTCCTCATCGATACCCTTGATTTATTGCGTATATAATTGATTCCGTTAATCACTCCGGGTAATCATGCCCAGCGGGCTTCAGATCCCTTGCACCAGCCAAACTGTGAAAGTCTTCAAAAAGTGTCACAATTTCTTCATGTGCAAGTGTAGTTTGTCCTACTCGTCTACTTTCGAGGGTGTACATTTCAGTAACACACTACATAAAGCATGCCTAGACTAATGTTCCATAGCCTCTACCTAGAAAGTTCAACGCCATTTACGCTGTCACTGCCACGACCCCTCAATATGTAGACCGGCAGGCAGGCAGGCAGACAGGCAGGCATAAATTACCTCGTTTTTATATCATTACAAAACGCAGTGAATAAAAAATAAATGTACAACAAGTAATCAATAATACTGAACACTAAAATTTTTGAAAACCAACTATTTTTACTACTTTAATTAAAAAACACAATTATGTTTATCAGTTCACTTCTTCACCGTTGAGACTTTACCGTTCACATTTTTATCTTATATAGAATTTCTAATAAATCATGTTGAAAACCGTCATTCTTGTTTTTGATCGTATGAATCAATGATGTAAAAGGTTTGACAAGAGGTCGCTGATGACGCGTCAATAGTTGTTTTCATGTTGTATAATACAGCTCCTGAGCAATATTGCTACCTTGTCGAGGTGGTCGGGCTTGTGTACTGTTTTGATCCGGCGGGCTATGATGACTAGGACTCCAGTCCTTCCAGGTACAACCTTGTCAGACAGGCCAATGGGGAGCGGTCAGACGAAAAGCAGTTACACTCATAGGATTGTATGTCGCACTACTGACCGCATAGGAGTGCTTAGGTAGTGAGGCACGATTCTATGGGCATACAGCAGAACTATTTTCATAGTTGCGGCACTGCTGTCTTCCATATCAGGAAGAAGGGGGTTAGAAAAGGTACCCTCAAACAAAGAGCACTCCGATCGCCCAACGGTTGACCGTGACCGCAGGCGTATTATCCGATACGGTCGAAAAACATCTAGTATGTCCCAGAAGCCTGATGTAGCTTCGAGTACATCCACTGCGCACAACAGTGCTCAGAATGAGACACCAATGTCTTATTCACTGCGCCCTTGGCCTAAGCAAGCCCTCACTACCAAGTGAGTCAGACTATTGAGTCATTGGCTCCGGGTGGGGTCCCCCAAGAAAACCCTGTATCCTGTTGTCTCGCAGGTCAGATTTTTGAGTCAGAGGTTCGGGGTGGGGTCTACCAAGTCAAACCTCTTCACCGGCATGAACGACCGAGAAGTATTAGAATTTATCGTTCCTCTGACAGTGACATTATTTATCCAACACAACTTCTTCCTGTTGTTTTATCCCTCATGTCTTTTGTCTTCTATGTGCCTTCGGGCAACAATTGTTTTCTGAGGCTGAGATAACTGGTAAACATTCGCGCCTTTAATGTCCACACTCTCCGACAAATCGGTCAGCAAGCTGCTCTGGCTAGTACTCTCTCAAGTCTGGAGCTTGATGTGTGCTGTGTGTCGGAGACGTGAGCCTACGATTCTAGCACGGTTATCGATTTGAGCTCACCTCTAGATAACTGACGGTTCAAGCGCATCTCTGTCAGGGATTCTGGTGACGCCGAAGCTGAATCTCGCGGTCAAGCTCGGGTGGGAATCACACTGAGTCCCACAGCAGGGCAATGTATGTTCGACTGAATCTTAGTGAACAGTCGCTTGTGTACTGTCAGACTCAATACGGCGGTCAAAGTCTGTTGACGCAAATCAGAAAGACGTTGTGTATTCATTATATCGGAGTACGCTCCAACGGACTGCTGTTAAGACGCCAGCAAGGATGAGTTCTACGACGCTGCCGCCGATCTTCTGAGGCACACCAGACACTTAAATATCATGATACTGGCGGGCGATTTTAATGCTCAGACTGGTCGTCTTTCTCTGGATTAGAAGCGGCTAGGAGGTATGTTTGATGTCCGGGCACAGGGCGGTGATAATGGTAAAAGACTGCTGCAGGTGTGCGCATAGCACCGTCTCTATATTTCGAGCACCGTATTCCAACACAGAAAAAAGCACTGTGTTACTTGGAGACCTCCGTGTGCTTCCCAAACATGGACACAGTTGGATCATATAGCAGTTAGTTACAGGTGGCGCCACTCTGTTAAGGACTGTCGTGCCATCTGGGGCAACCATCTGGATTCGGACCATGCTGTTATGCGTGCCCGTTTTGTTTTATCATTTGCCCAGAGGAGATTCGCTCGTAAATGCCATGTACCTAACTGGCATTCGAACGATGAGAGTGTAAAGGATGCTTACCAGAAGGCGTTGGTGGAGAAGTTGCCCAGTTCGAGTAAGATGAAGGATCCTAATGAACACTGGGAACAAATTGCCGAAACTATGAAAGCACGTTGCGAACAGGCATGTTCCGATGAGGCTGTTCAGTTGCGACAGAACTGGATTTCCATCACGTCGATAAACCTCATGAACACGCGTCGTTCGATCCCACCTGGTTCTGAATATGATGACGACCGTCGAGAACTTAAACGCAAGCTGACTGAAAGTTTGCGCAAAGACCGTCAGCACTACATGGTCGAACAATCGAGAGAGATGGAAAGTGCCTTTTAATCTGGGAATAGCAGAAGGCTGTTTTCCCTAATCTGTGGTTGTACTGGCCGTCGAGTCGATGTAAATGAGACCATATGTGAAAAAGATGGTACCCTTATCACCAGTCAATCGCGCCGACTTGACAGGTGGGCTAAACATTTTGCAGAGCAGTTCAGCTGGCCTCAACCAGATCGTGTGGACGACGTGACCCGATTGGTCACTTAATGCGTTCCAGACGGCCCTCCGTCGGAGAGAGAATTGGTCCTGGAGCTGAAGTTCTTGGAGCGTAATAAAGCTTCTGGTCCAGATCTCCTCCCTCCTTCTCTTTTCAAGGAAGGTGGAGAGAGGTTGATATTAGAACTGACAAAACTCCCCAAGACG